>CM075960.1:1128313-1326203 GCA_038048745.1 Coluber constrictor foxii
TTCATACTTCTGTATATTTTTTATGCAAAGTCAGCTTATTGCCCCCACAAACTGGGTCCTCAATTGACCTACCTTAGAAAGGATGGAAGGCTGAGTCAACCTTGAGCCTCGAACTGGTGTAATTGCAGACAGCTGGATTCAGCCGGTTGAGCTATCTGAGGCTCTTACCAAGAACTGGAAGATTTGAGGGGGGGTGTGGGGTCATCAACCTTATCTGGGGCATCTATCTGAGTCACCTGTTGGGGTGGAAGGGCAAGAGAAAGCCCTTGGCTCACTTCCATGATCTCTTGCAGCTCACCTGGATCAGCGTCCTTGCTTGGAAACTGGTGTTCACTTCCAGTTTCCAGTAAAAACCGCTCCATGGTGAATAATACGTTTGCTGAACAACCGAAGTGCTCATTTAACTACTTTAACTACTACCATAAAAATGGGGGTAAAATCAGGTCTGGTCACATGGTTAAGTCATAAGTGATACGAGCTGCAGTGGTGCAGTGGTTAGAGTGCAGTATTACAGGCCAGTGGTGAAATCCATTTTTTTTTTTACTACCGGTTTACTAGCGTGGCTTGGTGGGCATGGCAGGGAAAGGATACTGCAAAATCCCCATTCCCACCCCACTCCTGGGGGAAGGATATTGCAAAATCTCCATTTTAGGACCAGCAGAGGTGGCATTTGCCGGTTCTCCAAACTGCTCAAAATTTCCACTACCGGTTCTCCAGAACCTGCTGGATTTCACCCCTGCTGCAGGCTAATTCTGTTGACCGCCAGCTGCCTGCAATTTGGCAGTTCAAATCTCACCAGGGTCAAGGTCGACTCAGCCTTCCCTCCTTCCGAGGTCCGTAAAATGAGGACCCGGATTGTTGGGGTAAAAGGCTGACTCTGTAAACCGCTTAGACAGGGGCTATAAAGCACTGTGAAGCGGTATATAAGTCTAAGTGCTATTGCTATTTCTATTGCTCTTGACCCTAACTTTCTTGGTAAATGTTAGGATGTAATTCTCTAGTCCTAAAGAAAAACAAAACAAAACAAAATGATTTTGAAATGTAGACTAGATGAGATCACCTACTTAATATTTTATTTTATTTTATTTTATTTTATTTTATTTTATTTTATTTTATTTTATTTTATTGTTTTGTTTTGTTATTTTATTTTATTATTTTATTATATTTATTTTTATTATTTTGTTTTGTTTTGTTTTGTTTTGTTTTATTTATTTATTTTTATTTATTTTTATTTTATTTTATTGTTTTGTTTTGTTTTAGTATTTTATTTTATTTCATTTATTTTTATTATTTTATTATTTTATTATTTTTATTATTTTATTTTATTTTATTATTTTATTTTATTTATTTTTATTATTTTATTATATTATTTTCTTTTCTTTTCTTTTGTTTTATTATTTTATTTTATTATTTGTTTTGTTTTGTTTTATTATTTTGTTTCATTATTTTATTTTATTTATTTTATTTTATTTTATTTTATTTTATTTTATTTTATTTTATTTTATTTTATTTTATTTTATTTTATTTTATTTTATTTTATTTTATTTTATTTTATTTTATTTTATTCAGTTTAGGCCTCACCCAATTCCAAACTGCTGCGGGTGGGCTTGCAGTGTAACCTCACTATAAAAAAAAATACAATGCCGGATGAATAATCAGGGACAAAATAAACAATGAACAAGAAAAATAAGAACTTGGTGGTCCAGCAACAGTACACAAAACAGAGTGGTTTGATCCTGAGGGAACTTTGTGAAAATTTGAGAACAGATTTGGGGTTCATTGCAATCCCATCCTTGTCCGTTCCTCTTTCCCCCTCATGGCACTTTATATAAACAAGGTACTAATTCCATCCTGGGAAACAGGGTTTAAAACAAAAATATTTATGTCAACTGTTGGCAAAGAGATTGGATTAATATTGGCTGCATTCAGCACATCTTTCGAAGTTCTTCTCAATCACTCAGGCGATGTTGATTTGATTATGTACCATCAACTCACAATTGGCCACCACAGAGAAGTTTTTCCTCCCCATCGTGATATGTTCCTAATCTGGTCTTTCAAATCTCCCAAATGGTGCCCCCATCACCCCTGTTCTGAGTGATAGAATCATACAACCGTAATGCTGGAAGGGACCTTGGAGATCTTCTAGTCCATCCCTCTGCTCAAGGCAGGAGTCCTTATTACCTTACTGTAATGCTCTCTACATGGGGCTCCCCTTGAGGAACACCCGGAAGCTCCAACTGGTCCAGAACGCGGCCGCGCGGGTGGTGATGGGAGCGACGTGGCGCTCCCATGTGACTCTACTCCTGCGCGAGCTGCACTGGCTCCCAGTGGTCTTCCTGGTGTGCTTCAAGGTTCTGGTTACTATCTTCAAAGTGCTCCATGGCTTAGGACCAGGGTATCTTCAGGACCATCTTCTGCCACCAGTAGCCTCTCACCGACCAGTCTGTTCCCACAGAGAGGGGCTCCTCAGGGTGCCGTCAGCCAAACAGTGTCGACTGGCGGCCCCCAGGGGGAGAGCCTTCTCTGTGGGGGCACCAGCCATCTGGAACGAGCTCCCCCCTGAGATAAGGAGGATACAGGACCTACGTATCTTCCGCCACGCCCTAAAAACGTTCCTATTTCATCAGGCTGGCCTGGCTTAAACCTCCCCTTTATAATGGGTTTTATACTGGGCTTTTAAATGTCTTTTATAAATGGATTTTAATTTGCTTCAGCCTAATTATTTAATTTATCTTAATTTTTAACTTTTGTATGACATTGTATTTTAATCGGCTGTTCACTGCCCTGAGTCCCTTGGAGGAGTAGGGCGGTATACAAATTTGAATAAACTAAACTAAACTAAACTAAACTTATTACATCTTGGACAAATGTCTGTGTCAGGAGTCAGCACCTTAGATAAATCCAAGAAAAGAAAAAATTCAAAAGAAAACAGAACGCTTAATTCAACTACATATTACAAGAAATAGTCAGGCACAGGAAGAGTTTTGTGGCTCCCGGTGTTTTCTTTTCTGTGGGAAACTGGTACAGATCGCTTTTTGAGTGTTGAAGGTTGCAGACCCCTGATCTATATAGACTCTCAATCATCCAGGTCATGGTTGTCCCAAAAGTGGGGTTTTTTTTTTCAAAAGACAACTGGACTTCGTTTTTCCCTGAAGATGTTTTGCTTCTCATCCAAGAGGCTTCTTCAGTTCTGAGTGAACGGTGTGGAGAAGGGAAGGATTTATATTCTTGACAATCATTTGGTCGTGAAGATGACTGCAAGCCAACTGCAAAGAATATAAATGTGGATTGTAGTCGGGAGGTTTTAAATTTTGGGCCAAAATTTGTATCATTCTTTTAATAATTTTAAATTTTGTATTGGGATGTTTTTTTATTCTTGGCTGTGCACCACCCTGAGTCCAGTAGGAAAAGGGCGGTATGCAAATTTAATAAAATAAAATAAATAAAGCTTTCCATTCCCCACATTCAGTCAGAACTGATGGAGCTTCTTGGATGAGAAGCAAAACGTCTTCTAGGAAAAACAAAGTTCAGATGTCTTTTTGGGGGGGGGGAAGCATCATTGGGACATCCTAAATAAATGACTGTCCAATGTTTTTTGAAAACCTCCAATGATGGAGCATCCATAACTTCTGAAAGCAAACTCTTCCATTGTTCTCCCTGTCAGGAAATTCCTCCTTATTTCTAGGTTGGATCTGACCAGCTTCCACCCATTGCTTCTTCTTGTTCCTGATTATCCTCTTCTCTTCTACTTTTCCAAATATTATGGACTTCTGAAAGGAGCTCTATCTTCAGATTGATTGATGATTGATTAGGTGCCATAAGTCATGTTGACACTTAGCAATCCCATAAGTAAGACTCTACATTTAGGCAAGAAAAACAAAATGCACAGGTACCATCCTACTCAATAGTAGGAACTGTGAGAGGGATCTTGGAGTCCTAGTGGACAATCGCTTAAATAGGAGCCAGCCGTGTGTAGCAGCTGCCAAAAAAGCCAACACAGTTCTGGGCTGCATCAACAGAGGGACAGAATCAAGATCACGTGAAGTGTTAATACCACTTTATAATGCCTTGGTAAGGCCACACTTGGAACATTGCATTCAGTTTTGGTCGCCACGATGTAAAAAAGATGTTGAGACTCTAGAAAGAGTGCAGAGAAGAGCAACGAAGAGTGGGGAGGGGAGGCTGAAACATATGAAGAACGGTTGCAGGAACTGGATAGGTCTAGTTTAATGAAAAGAAGGACTAGGGGAGACATGAGAGCAGTCTTCCAATATCTCAGGGGCTGCCCCAAAGAAGAGGGAGTCAAGTTGTTCTCCAAAGCCCCTGAAGGCAGGACAAGAAGCAATGGGTGGAAACTAATCAAGGAGAGAAGCAACTTAGAACTCAGGAGAAATTTCCTGACAGTGAGAACAATTAATCAATGGAACAACTGGCCTCCAGATGTTGTGAATGCTCCAACAATGGAAGTTTTTCAGAAGATGTTGGATAACCAACATCTGGAGTGGTGTAGGGTTTCCTGCCTGGGCAGGGGGTTGGACTAGAAGACCTCAAGGCCCCTTCCAACTCTGTTATTCTATTCTAAGTGTTCTCCAGAAAGACTTGTCCCTAATCTGGTTTTTCAGGTCTTCCATTAATGTCCCCATCATCACTATAGCTGAATCCATCTACTCAGCTCCTGGTCATCCTTTTTCTTTCCCTCTTTCCCAACATTGATTGATTAGATGACATTAAATCAGTCTCTCCTCTTAGCAACCATAGAGCTCAACTCTTCCCAGCTGAAGGTGTCTCCATTCACTTGCAATTGTTGATGGGTCCTTCCACTTGTTGATGGGTGCCTTCTTCTCTTTCCTTCCATTTTTCCCAACGTTATGGACTTGTCAAAGGAGATTAATTGGGTTGATTATATGCAATCTCTGTTGACTTTTAGTGACCACGTAAGTTTTCTCCAGGGGGATCTGTTCCTAACCTGGTCCTTTAGGTCTTCGAATAGGTCCTCATTGTTACTGTAACTGAGTCCATCAACCTGGACTCATGTTAACAATATTTAGAATAGAATAGAATAGAATAGAATAGAATAGAATAGAATAGAATAGAATAGAATAGAATGGAATGGAAGGGAAGGGAAGGGAAGGGAAGGGAAGGGAAGGGAAGGGAAGGGAAGGGAAGGGAAGGGAAGGGAAGGGAAGGGAAGGGAAGGGAAGGGAAGGGAAGGGGAGTGGGGTGGAGTGGAGTGGAGTGGAGTGGAGTGGAGTGGAGTGGAGTGGAGTGGAGTGGAGTGGAGTGGAATAACAGACTTGGAAGGGACCTAGTCCAACCTCCTGAACGGTTGCAGGAACTGGGCCTGGCTAGTCTAGGGAAGAGAAGGACCAGGGGAGACAGGAGAGCATCTTCCAATATTTGAGGGGCAGCCACAGAGAGGAGGAAGGGCGTCAAGCCATTCTCCAAAGCACCTGAAGGCCAGACAAGGAACAATGGATGGAAACTGACCAAGGAGAGATTCAACCTAGAAATAAGGAGAAATTTTCTGACAGTGAGCGCAATCAACCGATGGAAGTTTCCTTTGGAAGTTGTGGGAGCTTCATCACTGGAGGCTTTCAAGAAGAGACTGGACTTCCATCTGTCAGAATTACTGTAGGGTCTCTTGCTTGGATAGGGGGTTGGATTAGATGATCTCCAAGGTCCCTTCCAACTCTGTTAATCTGTAATTTTCCAATTCCGTTATTCTGTTTACACTTTCTGCCCTGCTTGAAAAACGGGATGACTGTAAAAAAAAAATTAGAAGTTGCAACTGAGTAGTCTGACCAACTGCATTGTAGGAAACTTAGATCTTGATGTGATTTTTTTCTGCAGACCCTTCTAGCAGTTGTTAGAGTTGTGGGTAGGAGATAGGGGTGAAATCCAGCAGGTTTTGACAGGTTCTGGAGAACCGGTAGTGGAAATTTTGAGCAGTTCAGAGAAACTCTGGGCTGGCCCCAGAGTGGGGAGGGAATGGGGATTTTTGCAATATCCTTCCCCCAGGAGTGGGGAGGGAATGAAGATTTTGCAGTATCCTTCCCCTGCCATGCCCACCAAGCCATGCCCACAGAACTAGTAGTAAAAAAAAATATTGGATTTTCACCACTGGTCGGGGACAGTGGTAGTGGTGGTGGTGGGAAGGGGGGCAACTGTGAAATCCTGCTGGAGAAATCTCACTCTCTAAACGGCACTTGGGTGCCTGGATTCTTGCGTTGAGAAATCCAACACTCATTTGAAGTGGATTCAAAAGTTTTGCAGGCCGGTTTGGGATCCTCCCCGGGCTTGAGTCTGGCCAGGGTTACTATTTTAATCAGTTTTAAGCTGCAGCTCTCTTTCTTGAGATCTTGGCCAACGCTTTCCCAATGCAACAGGAAAGCGTTGGCCAAGATCTCAAGAAAGAAAGTTTGCAACGGGACGGGATGAAGATCTGAAATTCCGTGATGGCTCCTTTTACAAGGAGCGGGAACCACGTCCTTCAGCGGCCTCTCTGAAAACACCATGTCCCTCCTCCTTGCCTCCCCCAAAATAGGCTGCTTTTCCCAAATTCAGCTGGAACCACTTAACAAGTCTTGTTTTCTTTGGATTCGGATCCCGGAGGAAACAAAGAGAGATGCCTGGAAATTAGATGCTACGTACGATCATATATGGTGGACCTGCAAGAAAGGGAAGGCTTTTTAGATTAAAATATGGTGGGTTATGCAAAATGTTTTGAAGAAAAAAACTGCAATTTTCTCCTCAATTGTTTTTATTGGGCATAGTTAAGGATTCTTCAGTGACTGAGATAAAAATGATATTATATATGATTACAGCAGCTAGATTACTGATGGGCCAATATTGGAAAAAAGATGTATGCCCACTATAGAAGAATGGACTTTGAAGGTGGCCAGTTTTGCAGAAATGGCGAAGAGATCAGTATACTTAAAAGACAAAACCCAAGAAACTTACAGGTTGGAGTGGAAGAAATGGATAGATTATGTGCAGAATAAATACCAAACAAGGAAGTACCAGATAGCTTTCAGTTGAATGTTAAGATGTAGAAACTTATAGTGTAGTCAGGGGTTAGAGTTGTAGGAGAGTAATATATGATATGGTATGATTTGGATTTCACCTAGGAAATTCGTGGGGGGGGGGAGGAAGTGGGGGGGGGGGGTTAGGGGAGGGTAGAGTAGGAGGAGGTAGGGGTTATGGGAGGAGGGGTTATGGGATAGGGGGGAGGGGCAGAAATGGGGGGGGGAATTTGTATTTGTAAAACTTTTTCAATAAAAAAGAGAGAGATGCCTGGAAATTGAGGGAAGAGAGAAAGAGGAGGACAGAATGAGGAAACGAAACAAAAAGGAGTGGGCCAGTCAGATTAAAAAGGAGATCAGACAGCCATTTGTCTGAAATCTTAAGGGCTTCCTGCTCTGAGCAAGGGGTTGGACTAGAAGACCTCCAGGGTCCCTTCCAACTCTCTCCTTCTGTTAAAAGAGATCATCTGGATCAGTGGTGGGTTTCAAATTTTTTTACTACCAGTTCTGTGGGTGTGGCTTAGTGGGCGTGGTGTGGCATGGCATGGCTTGGTGGGTGTGGCAGGGGAAGGATACTGTAAAATCTCCATTCCCATCCCACTCCAGGGGAAGGATACTGTAAAATCTCCATTCCCTCCCCACTCCAGGGGAAGGTTACTGCAAAATCCCCATTTCCTCCCGATCAGCTGGGACTCGGGAGGCAGAGAATAGATGGGGGCGGGGGCGGGGCCAGTCAGAATTTTTACTCCCGGTTCTCCGAACTACTCAAATTTTCCGCTAACGGTTCTCCAGAACTGGTCAGAATCTGCTAAAACTGACCTCTGATCTGGATGATTGTCTATCTGTGCTATCGGTCAAAAATAATTTGGGAGGAATTGAAATGTCAGGAAGAAGGAGAAAGAAGGGATTTAAGGGACGGTGGCCTTCACTTAATGACCCTCAACATAAAGGTTGTAAAATCAGGCATCGTTACATGGTGACCTGCTTAATGACCATCACGTCGTTAAGCAGGTCGTTAACCATTTTGTGACCAAAATGGCAGGCTCACTCAACGGTCGTAAATCAAGGATTATCTGCATCCAAAATTAAGCCATAGGGTTTACAGTGAGAGTTCTTCTCAATCCAGCTATGTTTTTCACTACAGAGGAAATTAATTTTGGCCAAAGTAGAACTTGGAGTATTGTTAGTGCTTGTGGGGGCGGCCGAAAGGAGGGAGGGTTTGCGTCAGGGCCCAGTCTGCGACTGAGGTACCACGATTAAGAAGGAACAATCCAGATGTTAAATCATTCTGTCCTAGACAACTAAACCCAGACAGTTCCCAGGAAGCTGCAAAGTTGGATATTTTGGACGTCTCGTGTTACTGGAGAAGACATTTGCGGTGCGCTGAAATTTGAAAAGGCTTCCAAGAGAGGAAAGGAAGTTAGATGTTTGTGGCAACGAAGAATTGGTTCAACAGCAATAACTGTGAGAGGGGTCTAAGTGATCCAGTGGATCACCGTTTAAGCAATGAGTCACCAGTGTGCTGCAGCTGCCCAAAAAAGCCAACTCAATCCTAGGCTGCATCAACCCAGGAGTAGAATCAAGGTCACGTGAAGTGTTAGTAGCATTTTAGAATGCCTTGGTAAGGCCACGCTGGGAATATTGCATGCAGCTTTGATCGCCACGATATTAAAAAAAAGATGTTGAGACTCTAGAAAGAGTGCAGAGAAGAGCAACAAAGATGATGAGGGGACTGGAGGCTAAAACATACGATGAACGGCTGCAGGAACTGGGCCTGGCTAGTCTAGTGAAGAGAAGGACCAGGGGAGACAGGAGAGCATCTTCCAATATTGGAGGGGCTGCCCCAGAGAGGAGGAAGGGGGTCAAGCTACTCTCCAAAGCACCTGAAGGTCAGACAAGGAATAATAGATGAAAACTGATCAAGGAGAGATTCAACCAGGAAATAAGGAGGAATTTTCTGACAGGGAGAACCATCAACCCATGGAACAGAAGTTGCCTTGAGAAATTGTGGGAGCTTCATCACTGGAAGCTTTCAAGAAGAGACTGGACTGCCATCTGTCAGAAATGGTGTAGGGTCTCCTGCTTGGCCAGGGGGTTGGACTAGATGACCTCCAAAGTCCCTTCCAACTCTGTTCATCCAACTCTTTCTAAAATGATCAAAGCAGGTCTGGATGCTAAAACATATGATGAACGGTTGCAGGAACTGGGCCTGGCTAGTCTATTGAAGAGAACGACCAGGGGAGACAGGAGAGCATCTTCCAATATTTGAGGGGCTGCCACAGAGAGGAGGAAGGGGGTCAAGCTATCTCCCAAAGCACCTGAAGGCCAGACAAGGAATAATGGATGGAAACTGACCAAGGAGAGATTCAACCTCAAAATAAGGAGGAATTTCTGGCATGCATGCATTATTTCTCAATCGTGGTAGCATTAAGGCATTATGAACTTCAGCTCCCAGAATTCAGCTGGCTGGGGAATTCTGGGAGTTGAAGTCCACCTTTCTTAAAGTGCCCGAGGTTGAGAAAAACTACATAAATGCACACATTATGTGAGCAAAATTTACCTACGGAATTGATGTCCCCGCCCACTACTGGTTCTGGCCACACCCATCCAGTGCTCCAGCTCCGCCCACCATCCATTCTCTTCGCTATGGTAAATTGCAGGTCCGTCAGACAGATTATGCAGTGCTAGATTTTTTGGGGGGGATTCGCCACCCCTGTTCTAGAAGCTGTTTTCCCGTCCAGTGGTCTCCTGATGCGAGCAGGGGATGATGGGAATTGTGGTCCAACACACCTTGGAGGGCATCAGCTTGGGAAAATCTGAGTGTTGTGTGTCTAAAAATGTTTCTCACCTTTGGCCACTTTAAGATACGTGGACTTCAACTCCCAGAATCCTCTGCTCAGCATGGCTATCTGAGGAATTCTGGGAGTTGAAGTCCACAGATCTTAAAATGGCCGAGTTTAAGAACCACTGGTCTAAGCTCAAAATCAGCATACATTTGTTAATGTATTTTCCCGTATTTTCAAGCCTTCTCCCTCAATAGAAAAGCATCTGTTTCTGAATTTCGCTTCTCTTCTCTTTCTAGCCTCCCAAGGGCCTGCTTTGCATTTATTTTTCCAAAAAGATCAGAGAATTATTAATAGTTTTCCGCCCATTTCCTGTGTTAATTCTGGGGATTATTTCTTCTTCTTTAGTTTTTTAAAAAGCAGTTTCTTAAAGGGAACTTTGGTCTATCTCCGAGAGCATGACACACTCAGGAGTTGAGCAAAGAAAGGACTGTCCAAAGGAGTCAGAAAAGTCAAGATGGCAGCCGGGACGAGGCAAGTTTAGCACCTCTGCAGATTTTTTCATTAAAAGGAAAACAAATAGCCAATGCCTCTGTCCTAATTTTGTTCTTTAAAAGAGAATGAAATCCCAGGGATTTCTATAATCTAATGGCCTTTCTCTTTCAATAAATCTAGTTAAAGAAGACACTATGAGAATCTGACTTTCAAAAAAATCAGAAGGAGGAACTGGAAAACTAGAGTCTGCTGGTGAAATCCATAGCACCTTAAAAATATCTTGAAAACAGTGCAGGGAGCATGGATTTTTCAAGTGTCTCACTCTAATCAAAATGCTATTGGGTATTCCCATCAAATGTTTCACTGAGATCAAGATATATTATGTCCACTGCATACCCCCAATCAACTAATGGTTAATCAAAAAAATGAAGTCATTTGTCACCAAAACGTCTGTTCGACAAATTATGATGGCAGATGTTTCTGTGATTCTGTGATTCTGTGATTCTGTGATTCTGTTTCTACAATTCTATGATTCTACGTTCTGTGATTCCATGATTCCATGATTCTGTGATTCTTTTTCTTTGATTCTATAGTTGTATGATTCTGTGATTCTGTGATTCTGTGATTCTGTTTCTACGTTTCTATGATTTTATGATTCTATGTTTCTGTGATTCTGTGATTCCGTGGTTCCGTGATTCTTTTTCTATGATTCTATGAGTCTACGATTCTGTGATTCTGTGTTTCTTTTTCTATGATTCTATAGTTCTATGATTCTGTGATTCTGTGATTCTGTTTCTATGATTCTATGATTCTACGATTCTGTGATTCTGTGATTCTGTGATTCTTTTTCTATGATTCTATAGTTCTATGATTCTGTGATTCTGTGATTCTGTTTCTACGTTTCTACGATTCTATCATTCTATGTTTCCGTGATTCTGTGATTGTGATTCTTTTTCTGATTCTATAGTTCTATTATTCTGTGATTTTGTGATTCTGTGATTCTTTTTCCATGATTCTACAGTTCTATGATTCCGTGGTTCCATGATTCTGTGATTCTGTGATTCTGTTTCAATGATTCTGTGATTCTGTGATTTTTCCCCATGATTCTATAGTTCTATTATTCCGTGATTCTGTGATTCTGTGATTCCATGATTCTATGTTTGTATGATTCTATGATTTTGTGATTTTGTGATTCTGTGATTCCATGATTCTGTGATCCTGTGATCCTGTGATTCCATGATTCTATGTTTATGATTCTATGATTTTGTGATTATGTGATTTTGTGATTCTGTGATTCTGTGATTCTGTTTCTATGATTCTCCAATTTTCCAATTGTATGAATTGTATGAAGAGCCGAGGTGGCGCAATGGTTAGAGTACAGCGCTGCAGGCGACTTCTGGTGCTAGCTGCAGTTTGGCAGATCGAATCTCACCAGGCTCAAGGGTGACTCAGCCTTCCATCCTTCCAAGGTGGACCCAGATTGTTGGGGGGCATTGTGCTGACTCTGTAAACCACTTAGAGAGGGCTGGAAAGCACTGTGAAGCGATATATAAGTCGAAGTGCTATTGCTATTGCTATTGTTAATCATAGAATCATAGATAGACTTTCGTCCTTGCTGAATCTTGACTTCCCAGCTCATTCTGGAGCTCTTAGCTCCTGTGCTGCCACCGAAGGGGACCTCTCGGCTCCATTGACCTCTCATTGGAAGCCCCGGCTTCCCAGAGCCTTTCCAAAAAGCTGGAATTCATCAGACCAATCTGTTGTAAGAACCTCTCCTAAAAATAGAGGCCTTCAGGAAACGCATCTCTCCTGAGGATTTCAAAAGCCGAACATCTGCGTTTCATCACGGATCTAAACATGAGTCTTCTTTCTGTCTTGCGGGAACACAGCCACTGTCCCAAGGAAGTGACTGTGAAGTCCCCGGGGGAGGAGGAGGGGGGGTGGATTTTAATCATCTGGATCTCAGTTGATCCTGGGACCTTATTTATTCATCTTAACCTGTCTTCGTCTTTTTTTTCTTTCCTCCTTCGTTTCATTTCTTGTCCTCTTGTTTCTTTCGAGAACTTCTGAAAACAACTTCCGAAAATGATTTTTTTTGAAAGAAAACCCCTTGGAAAGCCAGCCAGGCTAAGAGAGCATTTTGCATTCACACAACCCCCTGAATTAATTGAGCTGGAAGCCTAGCACATGCATTTTAACCCACCACTGCAAGCGTTAATTTGTGTTTGTGTATTGGTATGGGTGTGATGCAAAGTCAGCCTTTCTGTGTAGGTCAAATGTTTCTCCACTTTGGCCATTTTAAGATCGATGGACTTCAACACCCAGAATTCCCCAATCGGCTTTTATGCCTAAAGGGGGGACAGGCGGACGGACTAGAATTTACTATCTCCTGGTGATTGGCCCCAAGTCAATTCCAAGTTTCTTCCCAAGTGTATGTGTATAGGGACACGGTGGCTCAGTGGCTAAGATGCTGAGCTTGTCGAGAGAAATGATTCGGCAGTTCAGCGGTTCGAATCCCTAGTGCCGCTTAATGGGGTGAGCTCCTGTGACTTCTCCCAGCTTCAACCAACCTAGCAGTTCGAAAGCACGTATAAAATGCAAGTAGAAAAATAGGGGCCACCTTTGGTGGGAAGGGAACAGCGTTCCGTGCACCTTTGGTGTTGAGTCATGCCGGCCACATGACCACAGAGACATCTTCGGACAGCGCTGGCTCTTCGGCTTTGAAACAGAGATGAGCACTGCCCCCTAGAGTCGGGAACGATTAGCACCATGATGGCGAACCTTGTTCTGGCCCCGTGCCCAGAAAGAACCCCCCCTCAGACACCCAGAGGCTAAGGAACTGGCAGGCAACCAAGTGAGATGATAACAAAATGACGGCAGCACTCCGCAGTTGCTTGCCAACGTGTTTATTAAACAGTCCGTCACATACACACCACAGCTAAGACGCCGGGCCGATTCAACACCGGGATCCACGTATCTTTGTTTTTGTTCGTCACAAAGATATGCCTACGATCCCTCACTTATATAGTCTAGTAAGAGGCGTGATCCACCAGCTAATCACGACCACGCCTTTTCCTCTGCTGGGCTCTCCTGTCTCTCCGACGCTGGCGAGGATCCAACCAAAACTCGCTTCCCTCGTCAATGTCCTCCTGTGGCTGCAGGGACGAGCTTGGCTCTGGGCCTATCTCCTGCCCTTTGGTGTCCTCCGGAGGCATTGCCAGAGAGGAGAGTCCTGGAGAAGGAGGCCTTGCCAACTCCTCTCCCTCACTCTCAGAGTCCTCCCCTGCTGATGACGCAGGCTCAGGCAACGGAGCCACAACAAACCTATGGTGTGGAGCCATATTTGTGGGCACACAAGCATTGCCCTAGCTGAACTCCAGCATACCAGCCAGCTGATTTTCGAGACTTCAGGGCCCACCAGACATTGGGAAACAGGCTGTTTCCGGCCTCCCGGGGCGGGGGGGAGCTGTTTTCACCCTCCTCAGGCTCCAAGAAAGCCTCTGGAGCCTGGGAAGGGCAAAAAATGGACCTACCAGGCCCACCAGTAACCTTTTTGCCGTTGCATGCCAAAACCAGGGGGAGTGTGTGTGGGAGGGGGGGGGGTTGCATGCATGCGCAGGGTGCAGAGAGCCATTGAATTATGGGTGTGGGCACACATATGTGTGACCCCCTGCACTCCCCCCGTTTTTGGCACGTGACGGCAAAAAGGTTAGCCATCACTGGACTAGCACATATGTGCGAGAAGAACCTTTACCTTTAACTATGTGTACGTGTATGTATATGTACCATGCTTCCCTGAAAATAAGACCTGATAAGGCTGCACGGGTGATTACAGGAGCAACATGGCACTCCCATATAACACCTCTCCTGTGCGAGCTGCACTGGCTCCCCGTGGTCTTCCGGGTGCGTTTCAAGGTGTTGGTTCTCACCTTTAAAGCGCTCCATGGCTTAGGGCCAGGGTATTTACAGGACCACCTTCTGCTACCGATAACCTCCCACCGGCCAATACGCTCTCACAGAGAGCGCCTCCTCAGGGTGCCGTCAATCAAGCAATGTCGGCTGGCGGCCCCCAGGGGGAGAGCCTTCTCTGTGGGGGCACCAGCCCTCTGGAATGAGCTCCCTCCCGGAATACGACTGATCCCGGATCTCCGCCCCTTCCGTAAGGCCCTGAGGATGTTTTTATTTCAGCAAGCCGGCCTAGCCTAAATAGGATTTTATGGGTTAGTTTTTAATTGTATAGCCTTGGGGTTTTAAATTGGGAGGCCGATTAATTTAATTTATTTTTAGCTATTTTAATTTTTATACTGTACGTTATTTTAAATTTTCGGCTGTCCACCGCCCTGAGTCCCTTGGGGGAGAAGGGCAGTATATAAATTTAAATAAATAAATAAATAAATAAATAAGACCTGACCAGAAATAAGACTGAGTCCCTTCGAGGAGAAGGGCGGTATATAAATTTAAATGAATGAATGAATGAATGAATGAGTGAATGAATGAATGAATGAGTGAATGAGTGAATGAGTGAATGAGTGAATGAGTGAATAAATAAATAATAAATAAGAGCTGACCAGAAATAAGACTGAGTCCCTTGGAGGAGAAGGGCGGTATATAAATTTAAATGAATGAATGAATGAGTGAATGAATGAATGAATGAATGAGTGAATGAGTGAATGAGTGAATGAGTGAATGAGTGAATGAATAAATAAATAATAAATAAGAGCTGACCAGAAATAAGACTGAGTCCCTTGGAGGAGAAGGGCGGTATATAAATTTAAATAAATAAATAAATAAATAAATAAATAAATGAGTGAATGAATGAATGAGTGAATGAATGAGTGAATGAATAAATAAATAATAAATAAGACCTGACCAGAAATAAGACTGAGTCCCTTGGAGGAGAAGGGCGGTATATAAATTTAAATAAATAAATAAATAAATAAATAAATGAGTGAATGAGTGAATGAATGAATGAATGAATGAGTGAATGAATGAATGAATAAATAAATAAATAATAAATAAGACCTGACCAGAAATAAGACCTAGCATGATTTCTCAGGATGCCCGTAATATAAACTCTAGTTCAGATTGTCAGCCAGCCAAACACATGTAGTGCTGTATTTCCCTCAAAATAAGATCTAACTGGAAAATAACCCCTAATGCATCTTTTGGAGCAAAATTTAATATAAGACCCGGTCTTATTTTCGGGGGGAAACGCGGGGTACGTAATGTTTTCGTTTTAAGGGTTTGACGGTCGCAACCTTCACAAGGAAAAGCTGCCGATGAGAATTAAACCACAAGGACCTCTGAGCCCAGTTGGCAGAATTTTGCCCAGCGAGTTATTTGTCCGGACGGCAGAGCCCATGCCTGTTCCGTGGCATGGCGGCGGCTCAAATCCAGCCTGTTCTCTCTTTGAACTTCGTGCCATTTTGTTCGCAGCCTGGGACTCCGGGACCTCTAAAGGAAGGGAGATCGGTGGAGCTAACAATTTGTTCAATTAGTCATCCAGAAGGAAAGCGAAGAGGAAAAGGCTGCCATGACAGTTGTTCTAAAGTTAACCGCAGCCAGGAGATGATTAAAACTGGCACTCTCCGACAGAGCCTTTCGCCAAGAGCTCCGAGAGCGGAAAGCAACTTACCAGAAAGACATGTTTATGCCTCTTACGTGGTCATAAAGCGTTCGGCATATTTTCATTTTCAGCTGGTGGGGCTGGATCCCCGGGGAGAGTCGTGCAGACATTTCCAAGTTGTTGGGCAATGGGGCAGAGGAGGGCAGAGAGACTCCAGAGGGATTATACAACGGAACATGTGTTGTTTTTGCCAGGAGAGTCACAGAGTTTCCACGCATATTCTTTATTTCTCTCCCTCTCTCTTCTCTTCTATCTATCTATCTATCCATCCATCCATCCATCCATCCAGTGGTGGGATTCAAGTAATTTAACAACCGGTTCTCTGCCCTAATGATTTCCTCCAACAACCAGTTTGCCAAACTGCTCAGAAAGTTAACAACCGGTTCTCCCAAAGTGGTGCAAACTGGCTGAATCTATCTACCTACCTACCTACCTACCTACCTATCATCTATCTATCTATCTATCTATCTATCTATCTATCTATCTATCTATCTATCTACCTACCTACCTACCTACCTATCATCTATCTATCTATCTATCTATCTATCTATCTACCTACCTACCTACCTACCTATCACCTACCTACCTATCTACCTATCATCTATCATCTATCTATCTATCTATCTATCTATCTATCTATCTATCTATCTATCTATCTATCTATCTACCTACCTACCTATCACCTACCTACCTATCTACCTATCATCTATCTATCTATCTATCTATCTATCTATCTATCTATCTATCTATCTATCTATCTATCTACCTACCTACCTACCTATCATCTATCTATCTATCTATCTATCTATCTATCTATCTATCTATCTATCTATCTATCTATCTATCTACCTACCTACCTACCTACCTATCACCTACCTACCTATCTACCTATCATCTATCATCTATCTATCTATCTATCTATCTATCTATCTACCTACCTACCTACCTACCTATCACCTACCTACCTATCTACCTATCATCTATCTATCTATCTATCTATCTATCTATCTATCTATCTACCTACCTACCTACCTACCTACCTACCTATCACCTACCTACCTATCTACCTATCATCTATCTCTCTATCTATCTATCTATCTATCTATCATCTATCTATCTATCTATCTATCTACCTACCTACCTACCTACCTATCACCTACCTACCTATCTACCTATCATCCATCTATCTATCTATCTATCTATCTATCTATCTATCTATCTATCTATCTATCTATCTATCTATCTATCTATCTATCTATCTATCTAATCTATCTATCTACCTACCTACCAACCTACCAACCTACCAACCTACCAACCTATCTACCTACCTACCTATCTACCTATCATCCATCTATCTATCTATCTATCTATCTATCTATCTATCTATCTATCTATCTATCTATCTATCTATCTAATCTATCTATCTACCTACCTACCAACCTACCAACCTACCTACCTACCTACCTATCACCTACCTACCTATCTATCTATCTATCTATCTATCTATCTATCTATCTATCTATCTATCTATCTAATCTATCTATCTACCTACCTACCAACCTACCAACCTACCAACCTACCAACCTATCTACCTACCTACCTTCCTACCTACCCACCCACCCACCCACCTATCTACCTACCTACCTATCTCTGTATCTGTTTCTTATCTACCTACTTACCTATCTACCTCTACCTAACTACATCTGTCTGTCTGTCTGTGTCTGTCTGTCTGTCTATCTACCCTGTTTCCCCCAAAATAAGACATCCCTTGACTGGGAAAAGCCCAATCGGGCTTTTGAGTGCATGGCAGTAAGGCCAAGCACTTATTTCAAGTTTCAAAAAAAATATAAGACAGGGTCTTATTTTCAGGGAAACATGTATCTATCATCTGTCTATCTATCATCTATCTCTCATCTGTCTGTCTTCTATATCTATCTATCTATCTATCTATCTATCTATCTATCTATCTATCTATCTATCTATCTATCTATCTCTATCTATCTATCTATCTATCTATCTATCTATCCATCCATCATCTCTCTCTCTCTCTCTCTCCTCTCTCTCTCTCTCTCTCTACCTACCTATCATCTATCTCTATATCTATCTATCTATCATCTACCTTATGCATTGTAAGCCGCCCTGAGTCTCCAGAGAAAGGCGGCATAAATCGAACCAATAAATAAATAATAACTCTCTCTCTCTCTCTTCTCTCTTCTCTCATCTATTTATCATCTATCACCTACTCAAACTAACAAGAGTTGGAAGGGACCTTGGAGGTCTTCTAGTCCAAACCCCTGCCCAGGCAGGAAACCCTTCACCACTTCAGACAAATTGGTTATCCAATCTCTTCTTAAAAACCTCCAGTGATGGAGCATTTACAACTTCTGGAGACAAGTAGTTCCACTGATTAATTGTTCTCACTGTCAGGGAATTTCTCCTTAGTTCTAGGTTGCTTCTCTCCTTGATGAGCTTCCATCCGTTGCTTCTTGTCCTGCCTTCAGGTGCTTTGGAGAACAGATTGACTCCCTCTTCTTTGGGGCAGCCCCTGAGATACTGGAAGACTGCTATCATGTCAGCCCTAGTCCTTCCCTTTGATTGGCTGGACAAGGCAGAACTAGAAATCTCCATCTCCAGGTGAATGGCTCAAAGTTATTCAGCTGGCTTGCATGCCTAAGGAGCGCTAGAACTCTCCATCTCCTGGTTTCTAAGCCAGCACCCTAACCACTGCGCCCAACTAGCTCTCAATATTGGCATAATGTTGGCTGCCCCCAAGGCTGGGGAGAAGACAGTTCAGGAACCCCCTTCCTTCTTATATTGATGTGGCTGTTTCCTCTTTAGCTGGAGAACTTCATCCAGATGAACATCAAGACGGAGATGGCCCACATCCAACAGAACGTGGTACAGAACCAGACGGCGGCCATATTGGAAATTGGCACCAATCTTTTGAGCCAAACAGCTGAACAGACACGAAAACTGACCGATGTGGAGACTCAGGTGATTTATGACGTGGGTGGGGCAATTTGAGGTGTGTGTGTGGGGGGGGGGGGAGAAATTACACATATTTAGAAGCGTGTAACTTTCAGCCGACTCTGCAAAGGAAAGAAAACTTGCCAAATATTCCGTTTGGATTTCTGGACATTTGTTCTTGGAACTGGCTTTAAGAAAATAAAGAGTTCCTCTTATACCAAAACGAAACCACTTTCCAGTTCTTCTCATATACCGTATTTAAAATTTCACTGGAATAGAATTAATCAGCAATTTATTAAGTTATGAGGATGAGGAAGGGAGAGGGAGAAGGGGGAGAAGGGGGAGAACAACTGCGGGATCCTTTGTGTTCTCTGAACTTGATTGTTTTCTTGCAAATGTTTCACCACCGAACTAGATAACATCATCAGTGCTAGAAGAGAATGGTGTTTGTGGGAAGGAGGAGGACAAGGGAGAGGAGGACAGTGAGGTCCATTGGTGCTCTCTAAGCTTGGTGGCTCCTTTGCAGACATTTCACGAGCCAGCTAAGTAACATCATCAGTGCTAAAGGAGAATGATTTGTGCGGAGGAGGAGGAGGAGAACGAGGAAGACGAGGAGGACGAGGAGGAGGAAGAGAAGGATAGTGGAGTCCTTGGTGCTCTCTGGGCTAGGTGGCTCCCTTGCAGACATTTCATGAGCCAGCTAAGTAACATCATCAGTGCTAGAAGAGAATGAGTTGTGCGGAGGAGGAGGAGGAGGAGAACGAGGAAGACGAGGAGGACGAGGATGACGAAGAGAAGGATAGTGGGGTCCTTGGTGCTCTCTGGGCTAGGTGGCTCCCTTGCAGACATTTCATGAGCCAGCTAAGTAACATCATCAGTGCTAGAAAGAAGTGGGGATTGTGGAGTGGAGGAGAATCAGAAGGGAGGGGAGGAGGAAGAGGAGGAGGAAGAAGAAGAGGAAGCCTGTGGAGCTTCCAGGAAGTCTCTAGCATTTTTGCCCTTGGCTTGGTCTAAGATGCTCCCAGTTTCCCTGCTGAAACTCTGGTGACATCTGTCCACATGGTGTGTAATTAAGGAGTGCTCGTCACATCCTCTGACTGACAGGTGGTGTTCATGAACAGCTCTTGTTTATCTTACGTAGGGACTAAAAGTCTACCGAGATTCTCATCCAGATCGTGGTTGTCCCAAAGGTGCTTTTTCAGCAATTGGACTTTTCTTGTTTGTTTGTTTGTTGACATTTTGCATCACATCAAATGGTGTGGGTGTAGGAATGGATTCCCCCCCCCCCCCCAAATTGCAGACTACAGGAACCATTTGCACCACTCAGGTGGCCCTGAGGACGCAGATAAATCTCCAAGTGGCCTCAACGGCTCTCTAACAGGATGCAAGCACCTTTGGGACCACATAGCCTGGTGGCTCAGCAGACTAAAAGCATTGTGATTAACACCAGCTGTCTGCAATTACTGTAAGTTTGAATCTCCCCAGGCTCAAGGTTGACTCAGCCTTCCATCCTTTCTAAGGTAGGTCAATTGAGGACCCAGTTTGTGGGGGCAATAAGCTGACTTTGTATAAATATCAAAAAAGGATAAAGGCTATTGCTTAACGCATTGTAAGCCGCCCTGAGTCTCCGGAGAAGGGCGGTGTCAGGTTTCGATGTCGTCTCAAACAAATTGCATTTCAAACAAATAGTCTTTGATGAAAATCTCTCATTTATTAAGCACAACAATCGATCTCCGACTCTGTCACAGCCAACACAGACTTCCTGGCCCCAAACCCTCCCTTTCCTTTCCCCACTCCTCTGGTCTCATTGGCCATCTTCCAAGTCACTCTTTCCCTAATCTACTGCTCCAGCTCAAAGGAATTTCCCCCCTCCCATCCCATCTCCTAGGGGATATCATCTCCAGGGAAAATAAGTAGGTGAAGAGTCAAACGTCCTTTTGCCAGATGCCCCTTCTTCTCCTCCTTATGTCAGCACTGGAGCGAATGCAGCTTGAAGTGCTGACAGGCGGCATATAAATCAAATAATAATAAAAAACATCGGGAGTGTTACAGTCCTTACGCTGTCTCTTGTAGGTGACGGCTGTTTTTTGCTGCAGGGGTTTTGATGCTCTCCATGGTTTGAATGCACGGTTGTGTCCATTCTGAGGCTGAACTCCATAAAAATTGTCTTTGGTCTTCCTTCTCTCTGGTTTTGCTTTGGCGCTGAGGAAGGAACCGCCGATCTCCAGCTAAGTTTCCAACCCTGATCTTGGCTTCTTTTGTGCTCCCCGCTTAGGTGCTGAACCAAACCTCACGCATCGAAATCCAACTCCTGGAGAATTCGCTCTCCACGAACAAGTTGGAACGGCAGCTCCTGGAGCAGACCAGTGAGATCCACAAACTCCAGGACCAGAACAGGTGAGCTGCTGGCTGAAGAAATGTGATAGCAGGGTTCCAATATCTCAGGGGCTGCCCCAAAGAAGAGGGAGTCAAGCTATTCTCCAAAGCCTCTGAACGGCAGGACAAGAAGCAACGGGTGGAAACTCATCAAGGAGAGAAGCAATTTAGAACTAAGGAGAGAATTTCCTGATGGTGAGAACAATTCACCAGTGGAACTACTGGCCTCCAGAAGTTGTGAATGCTCCAACACTGGAAGTTTTTAAGAAGATGTTGGATAACCATTCGTCTGAAGTGGGGTAGGCAGGGGTGGGCTTCAAAAATGTTAGCAAGGGGTTCTCTGCCCGTTGCTGGGTAGGCGTGGCCATGGTGGGTGTGGCCTAGTTGGCCTCCTGCACCACGGTGGGGTGGGAACATTTTTGCACTTCCCAGGCTCCAGAGGCTTTTCTCAAGCCTCCAGGACAGTGAAAACGGCCTCCCCAGGCTCCAGTTGCCCTCTAGAGGCCGGAAACAGGCCCTGAAATTCCGGTAGGCCCATTTTTCACCCTCCCCGAGCCCCTGCACACACCCTGCACTTACCTGCATCCAAAACGGGCCAAATGGGGACTTCCGGGAGGGGAGAGGTGGGTAGGGCCAGCCAGGAATGGGATTTAGGCAGTGGTGGGATTCAGCCGGTTCGCACCACTTCGGTTGTTAACTTTCTGAGCAGTTTGGTGAACTGGTTTTTGGGAAGAAATCATTAGGGCAGAGACCCGGTTGTTAAATTATTTGAATCCCACCACTGGATTTAGGGGTGCACAGAATCTTACCTAGAGGTTCTCCCAAGCCCCTGCCAACCTCCAGCGGCCCACCCCTGGGTGTAGGGTTTCCTGCCTAAGCAGGGGGTTGGACTAGAAGACCTCAAGTTCCCTTCCAACTCTGATATTCTGTTCTATTCTAACATAGGCAGTCCATTCATTGAGAGACAACAGCACTGAAAAAAGTGATGGATGGCTGTTCGTCGGACTTGTGACCGTTGCGTCATCCCCATGCATGGTTATGTCATCAGAATGGGGACACTTGGCAACTGACTCATATTTATGACGGCTGCAGTGTCCCGGGATCACACTTTTTGCGACCTTCTGATGAGCGAAGTCCATGGGGAAGCCGGATTCACTTAATGGCTGTGGCAAAAAAAAAGTCATAAAATAGGGCAGAATTTAGTTCTCACGCTTAGCCCCTGAAGCTTTGGGCTCCATTGTGGTCGTAAGTTGAGGACTATCTGTAAGTTGCTTTTTTTTTTTAAATTGATTTATATGCCGCCCTTCTCTGGAGACTCAGGGCGGCTTACAATGCGTTAAGCAACAGTCTTCATACTTTTGTATATTTAGCTTATTGCCCCCACAAACTGGGTCCTCATTTTACCTACCTTAGAAAGGTAGGTAAACCTGAGTCAACCTTAAGCCTGGTGAGATTCGAACTTACAGTCATTGCAGACAGCTAGTGCTAATCACAATGCTTTTAGTCTGCTGAGCCACCAGGCCCTCCTTCCCCGGGAGTGGGAAGGGAATGGAGATTTTTTAAAAAAATTTGATTTATTTGCCGCCCTTCTCGGGAGACTCAGCGTGGCTTACAATGCGTTAAGCAATAGCCTTCATACTTTTTGTATATTTTATACAAAGTCAGCTTATTGCCCCCACAAACTGGGTCCTCATTTTACCTTCCTTAGAAAGGATGGAAGGCTGAGTCAACCTAGAGCCTGGTGAGATTCGAATTTACAGTAATTGCAGACAGCTGGTGTTTAATTACAATGCTTTTTTGGTCTGCTGAGCTATCCAGGCTCAGACAGACAGACAGACAGACAGACAGACAGATAGATGATAGATGATATAGATAGAAGATAGAGGATAGATGATAGATATAGAGAGATGATAGACAGACAGGCAGACAGACAGACGATAGATGATAGATGATAGATGATAGATGGTATAGATATACAGAGATGATAGATCGATAGATCGATAGATAGATAGATAGATAGATAGATGATAGACAGACAGACAACAGATAGACAATCATGGAAAAGTGGAAAGATGTCATTAAAATGCAGAAGGGACCTCGGAGGTCTTCTAGTCCAACCCCCTGCACAGGCAGGAAACCCCATACCATTTCAGACCAGAGGTTGTCCAATCTCTTCGTTTCAGCCCTTGAAGAGCCAACTGCTACCTAAAAGCCACGAAGGCAACATGGGGACACAGCGGAAGAAAGTCAAACAAGGACAACATGTTTGCTCTGTGGTCAGTCACAATCAGGTCACTACATCTGTTTCTCTACGGGAGTGTGAAGCCGCTGGGTTTCTTCTTTCAGCCATGGCACGTTCATGCGTAGATGACGCCTCCTTGCGCTAATGGACTCCTTGGGGAAGATTCAACAGTCTGGGATAGGGTCCCAGAAGGTTTAAAAGTTATGAAAGTGTCCGCAGATTCATTCTGATAGTAACCTCTTCATTATTATTTTTTTTTAAAAAAAATAATCAGGTCTCATTTCTGAGATCAGTGTTTGATAGAAGATGAAGATGATAGATAGATAGATAGATGATAGATAGATAGATAGATAGATAGATAGATAGATAGATAGATGATAGATAGAGATGATAGATTGATAGATCAATAGATAGGTAGGTGATAGATAGATAGATAGATAGATAGATAGATAGATAGATAGATAGATAATGATGATAGATCAGTAGGTAGGTAGGTAGGTAGGTAGGTAGGTAGGTAGATGATAGATCAATAGAGAGAGATATAATGATAGAGAGATGATAGATAGATAATGATAGATTGATAGATCAATAGGTAGGTAGATAGGTAGGTAGATGATAGAGATAGATAGATAGATAGATAGATAGATAGATAGATAGATAGATAGATTACATAGATACATAGATGATAGATATAGATATAGATAGATAATGATAGATTGATCAATGGATAGACAGGTAGGTAGATAGATGATAGATAGATGGATAGAGATAGATAGATAGATAGATGATAGATAGATAGATAGATAGATAGATAGATAGATAGATAGATAGATAGACAGACAGACAGACAGACAGACAGACAGACAGACAGACAGATATGATAGATAGATAGATTGATAGATCAGTAGATAGGTAGGTGATAGATAGATAATGATGATAGTTTGATAGATCAATAGGTAAGTAGGTAGATGATAGACAGATTGATAGAGATAGATAGATATAATGATAGAGAGAGAGATGATAGAGAATGATAGATAGATCAATAAGTAAGTAGGTAGGTAGGTAGGTAGGTAGATGATAGATCAATAGGTAGGTAGATAGGTAGGTAGATGATTATAATTAGATAGATAGATAGATAGATAGATAGATAGATAGATAGATAGATAGATAGATAGATAGATAGAGATAGATAATGATGATAGATTGATAGATCAATAGGTAGGTAGATGATAGATAGATAGAGATAGATAGATATAATGATAGATAGATAATGATGATAGATAGATCAATAGGTAGATAGGTAGGTAGGTAGATGATAGATCAATAGAGATAGATATAATAATAATAGAGAGAGATGATAGATAGATAATGATAGATTGATAGATCAATAGGTAGGTAGATAGGTAGATGATAGAGAGAGGGAGAGAGAGAGAGAGAGATAATGATAGATTGACAGAAGACAGACAGATGGACAGACTCTTCCGGATGCCTTCTACAATGTTCTCAACCATCCTGTTTAATCTGGCCAAATTTAGCATATTGCCTGAATCCAGAGACTGGTGGTTTGTAAACAAACCTGGTTAGCTGTATCGTGCGAACCGCCGTGCGTGATGCTTTGAAGTGTGAAGTGAGCTCCACTTTCCACCCATCCGCTTCCATCCCTCGGAAACCCATGCTCTGGGGGCCGTCCACGAGAGAGCCACTGAGGCATTCCAACCACCCGAGGAAAACAGTGTTTTGATCCACACCCAGCAGTTCGTTACGGCTCTGGAAGGAGCTGGAAAGGCTGCCTTTGCAACCCCGAAGTGTGTTTGTTTAAGGAAACGAAAACAAGGCCGCTAAAATCCTGGGGGCGGCGGGGGGGGGGAGGGATTCGAATTCCCGAGCAAATGACATGACACTTGCGAGGGACCTTGGCATCCACGGCTGACCTTCCTCTCTCTTGGCAAAGCAAGATCCCCATCAACTGGCTTTCTAAAATATCTTTCTGGCACAGGCAGGAGTCCGTTGGGAACAAGCCAAGATTGTGTTCGCGCTGAAGAACGGCAATCTTCTTCTCCCAAGGATTGAGCATAACCGCGTTGGAAACATTCGCGAAAACGGGAGGGATTGAACCGTAGAAAAATTAGATTCAGTTCCAAGGGTCTTCACAACATGTGTGTGTGTGTGTGTGTGTGTGTGTGAGGGGTGAAATGTAAAATGTGTTACTACCAGTTCTGTGGGCGTGGCTTGGTGTGGGGGGGCATAATGTGACTGGGGGGGGCACGGCCAACTTATTTTTTTTTTTAAAAAAAACTTTTCAAAGCATTTTTTCTAATCTCACTTAATGACTGCAGTGATTCCCTTCTCTGGCAAGGAAGGTCGCAATATGGGGCCAAAACTCACTTAACATCTGTCTTGCAATAAAAAGAGTAATAACCGGGGTGAAAGGGACCTCGGAGGTCTTCTAGTCCAGCCCCCTGCGCAGGTAGGAGACCCTTTATACCGTTGCAGACAAATGGCTGTCCAATCTCACAACGTCCGCAGACAATCATTCCACTGGTTGTCATTGTCAATGGGGATACAGAATAAGAGCCTCGGATAGCTCAACTGGCTAGATAGCCTGTTATTAACATTCAGCTGTCTGCAATTATTGCAAGTTCGAGGCTCAAGGTTGACTCAGCCTTCCATCCTTTCTAAGGTAGGTAAATTGAGGACCCAGTTTGTGGGGGCAATAAGCTGACTCTGTATAAAATATACAAAAGTATGAAGGCTATTGCTTAACGCATTGTAAGCCACCCTGAGTCTCCGGAGAAGGGCGACATTAAATCTAATTAAAAAAAGAAGAAAGAAAGAAAAGGAAGAAAGGAAGGAAGGAAGGAAGGAAGGAAAGAAAAAGAAAGAAAGAAAGAAAGAAAGAAAGAAAGAAAGAAAGAAAGAAAGAAAGAAAGAAAGAAAGAAAGAAAGAACATTCAGCTGCCTGCAATTACACCAGTTCGAATCTCACCAGGCTCAAGGTTGACTCAGCCTTCCATCCTTTCTAAGGTAGGTCAATTGAGGACCCAGTTTGTGGGGGCAATAAGCTGACTTTGTATAAATATACAAAAGGATGAAGGCTATTGCTTGGCGCATTGTAAGCCGCCCTGAGTCTCCGGAGAAGGGCGGCATATAAATCTAATTTAAAAAAAAAAGAGTTGGAAGGGACCTTGGAGATCATCTAGTCCAGCCCTCAAGACAGGAGCTTTACACCATCCTGTTCAAATAGTTGCCCAATCTCTTCTTAAAAACTTCCAGTGATGGAGTACCAGTGGTGAAATGCTCCCGGTTCGGACCGGATCGCCCGATCCGGTAGCGATGGTAGCAGGTGGTTCGGAGAACTGGTAGCAAAAATCCCTGCCCTGCCCCCGCCCCCCATTGCCCAGCTGAGCCACACAATCATCATTTTTTTACTTTTAAAAGCATTTTTTCTACAACCTCTTCTGCCTTAATAAATAAAGAAATAAAGAAATAAACTTTTTTAAAAGTTAAAAAAAAAGCCTCTGATGATCGCGCGGCTCATCTGAAAAGACAGCCTTTTCAAAACATTTTTTAACCACCTCTTCCCCGGAAGAGGTTGCAGAAAAAAATGCTTTAAAAGCCTCTCTGACGCTCCCAGCTGAGTTGCCTGATCGTCAGAGAGACTTTTCAAAGCATTTTTTTTTAAAAGGATCAGGCAACTCAGCTGGGATCGTCAGAGAGGCTTTTAAAGGATTTTTTTCTGCCACCTCTTCCGCAGAAGAGGTGGTTAAAAAAATGCTTTGAAAAGGCTGTCTGACGATCCCAGCTGTGTTGCCTGATCGGCAAAGGCTTTTCAAAGCGGTTTGGTTTTTTTGCATTTGCAGAAAAAATGCTTTGAAAAGTTAATTTTTTTTTAAAGTTGGCCACGCCCACCCAGTCACATTACCCACCCACCCACCGAGACATGCCCACAGAACCAGTAGTAACAAATTTTACATTTCACCCCTGTGGAGGTGAACACAACTTCTGGAGACAAATTGTTCTACTGATTCATTGTTCTGTCAGGAAATTTCTCATTAGTTCTAAGTTGCTTCTCTCCTTGATGAGTTTCCACCCATTGCTTCTTCTCCTGCCCTCAGGTGCTTTGGAGAATAGCTTGACTCCCTATTCTTTGGGGCAGCCCCTGAGATATTGGGCTATCCCATCAGCCCCTAGTCTTTCTCTTCATTAGACTAGACCAGGAGTCTCCAAACTTGGCAACTTTAAGGCTTGTGGACTTCAATTCCCAGAATTCCTCAGTCAGCCATGCTGATTTGGAGATCCCTGGGCTAGACAGTGCTCAGTTCTTGCTGTGACCGTCTTCCCATCTCTGTAGCATCTTAGAAACGCGAGTCCGGCAGATGGAAACGAAGCACTTGAAGGAGCTGGAGGACATTCGGACTGAGAAGGACCAACTCCAGCAGTTGGTGAGTCACCAGAGCAACACCATCGAAGGTCTGGAGAAGTCCCTTCATGTGGCCAGCAGTAACGCCAGCCTCCTTCAGCGACAGCAGCTGCAGCTCTTGGAATCGGTCCAGAATTTGGTCTCCTTAGTCTCCGAAGGAAAAGGTAACCTTCTTGAACATCCAAAGGAAGAGATGGTTTCATTAAATTGATAGACCACCTCAACATAGTTCCAAAACCTTCCCTCCACCCATCTCATCTTTTTGTTGAAATAAAATGGATGCTCCCCATTTTTTTTTGATCCAAAAATCTGCAGAGAGCTTGTTTTTCCCTCAACAGTTCTGAAAAAAGAAGATCGGCTGTTCCATGACTGCATGGACATCCTTCGATCTGGATTCAACTTCAGTGGAGTTTACACCCTCCACATTAACAATCTGACTGAACCCAAAAAGGTCAGTTGACCCAAAGATTAGATGAATCTGATTGGTTGGTTGGTTGGTTGGTTGATTGGGTTGGGTTGGGTGAGTGGGTTGGTTAGATTGGGTTGGGCTTGGCTGGGTTGGGTAGGTTGACTTGGGTTGGTTGGTTGGTTGATTGGTTGATTGGGTTGGGTTTGGTTGGGTTGAGTGGGGTGGGGTGGGGTGGGGTGGGTGGGTTGGTTGGTTAAGTTGGGTTGGGCTTGGCTGGGTTGGGTTGGGTAGGTTGACTTGGCTGGGTTGGGTAAGTTGTCTTGGGTTGGTTAGTTGATTGGTTGATTGGGTTGGGTTCAGTTGGGTTAGATTGGGTTGGGTGGGGTGGAGTTAGTTGGTTGGTTGGTTGGTTGGGTTGGTTGGTGGGTTGGGTTGGGTTGGGTTGGGTTGGGTTGGGCGGATGGGTTGGTTGGTTAGGTTGGATTGGGCTTGGCTGGGTTCAGTAGGTTGACTTGGGTTGGTTGGTTGGTTGGGTTGGGTTGGGTTGGGTTGGGTGAGGTGGGGTGGGGTGGGGTGGGTGAGTTGGTTAGGTTGGGTTGGGCTTGGCTGGGTTGGGTTGGGTTGGGTTGGGTAGGTTGGGTGAGGTGAGGTGGGGTTGGTTGGTTGGTTGGGTTTGGTTGGGGTGGGTGGGGTGGGGTGGGGTGGGGTTTGGTGGGTTGATTGGTTGGGTTGGGCTTGGCTGGGTTGGGTAGGTTGGGTTGGGTTGGTTGGATGATTGGTTGGGGTGGGGTGGGGTGGGGTGGATGGATGGATGGATGGATGGATGGATGGATGAATTGTCATATGCTATCAGGTCAATGCTGGACAGAAACATAGAATCATAGAATCATAGAATTGTTGTAACTTCGAACGTTCACTAAATGAACTGTTGTAAGTCGAGAGCTGCCCATATCAGAAATATTTCTGCTTCTCTCTCTCTAATCCATCAGCACAGAATACCCATGATTCTTGATATTTTGGAAAAATATTGAATAGTGAAAAGATGGATTGTTTCCAACGATTGGTCATGCTATACATTTCAGGCTGGTGATTTTCTCCTTGCCTTAGTTTTCTTTTCTCCCTTGATCGCTTCTTCTTTCTACCTTTCCAGGCCTTTTGTAACATGGAAACCGATGGAGGAGGTTGGACAGTCATTCAACGCCGGATCAATGGCAGCGTCAGCTTCCAAAAAACCTGGAAAGAATATAAACAGGTTGGCGGTTGGTATTTTCCAGTTACCATAGCTAGGTCCAGATGTGGATAGGAAAGGGGTATGAATAGGGATAGGATAGGATAGGATAGGATAGGATAGGATAGGATAGGATAGGATAGGATAGGATAGGATAGGATAGGATAGGATAGGATAGGATAGAGAGAGAGAGAGAGAGAGAGAGAGAGAGAGAGAGAGAGAGAGAGAGAATATGAAATGGAATGGAATGGAATGGAATGGAATGGAATGGAATGGAATAGAATAGAATAGAATAGAATAGAATAGAATAGAATAGAATAGAATAGAATAGAATAGAATAGAATAGAATAGAACAGGAACAGGAACAGGAACAGGAACAGGAACAGGAACAGGAACAGAAACAGAAACAGAAACAGAAACAGAAACAGAAACAGAAACAGAAACAGAAACAGAAATAGAAATAGAAATAGAAATAGAAATAGAAATAGAAATAGAAAATGGAATGGAATGGAATGGAATATGAAATAGAACAGAAATAGAAATAGAAATAAAATATGGAATAGAATAGAATAGAAATAGAAAATATGGAATGGAATGGAATAGAAATAGAATATGGAATAGAATAGAAATAGAAATAGAATATGGAATAAAATATGGAATAGAATATGGAATAGAATAGAATAGAATAGAAATAGAAATAGAAATAGAATATGGAATAAAATATGGAATAGAATATGGAATAGAATAGAATAGAATAGAAATAGAAATAGAAATAGAAATAGAAATAGAAATAGAAATAGAAATAGAAATAGAAATAGAAATAGAAATAGAAATAGAAATAGAAATAGAAATAGAACAGACCAGACCAGAATAGGAAATAGAAATAGAAATAGCTTTATTGTCACTTTACATACACTACATAACAATGAATAAATAAATAAATAAATACATACATAAATAACAGACAAATAAATAAATATTTTGTGTTATATATACGTATACACACACACACACAGAGAAAGTTCTTGGAAGAAATACCCTCCTTGAAGACCAAATGTTAGGGAAACTTACTCTAAGTAAGGGAAGGGATGCAGGTGGACCCCCACTCGAGTATGAGCCACCCGGGTGCTGTAGCTGCCAAAAAAGCCAAGGGCATCCTAGGCTGCATCAACAGAGGGGTGGCATCCGTGGTCGGGCTTGTGAGGGGTGGGGTGGGCTGAGACCATCTTCCCATCCTTGAGGTGCTGTCACAGAGAAGAGGGAATGGATTTATCCTCCGAAGCAGCTGAAGGCAGGAGAAGAAGCGATGGGTGGATCGGAGGGAAAGCCAACCTGGAAATAAGGAGGAATTTCCTGACAGGGAGAACAATTTATCAGTGGAACAGCTTGCCTCCCACATTTGTGGGTGCTCCATCACTGGAGGTTTTCAAGAAAAGACTATCGTCTCCCTCCCTCTCTCCCTTCCTTCCTTCCTTCCTTCCTTCCTTCCTTCCTTCCTTCCTTCCTTCCTTCCTTCCTTCCTTCCTTCCTCCCTTCCCTCTTCCTTCCTCCCTCCCTCCCTTCCACCATCCATATTCCTCCCTCCCCCTCCCACTTCCTTCCTTCCCTCTCCTTCCCTCTCTCTCCTTCTTTCCCTCCCTCTCCCCCTTGCCTTCCTTCCCGCTTTCCTCCCTCCTTCCCTCCTTGCTTCCCTCCCTTCCTTCTCTCTCCCCCTTCTTTCCTTCCTACCTCTCTCCCCTTTCTTGCTTCCCCCTCTGATTCCACTCCCGCTCTCCCCTTCTTTCCCCCATCCTCCCTCCCCTGCCTTCCTTCCCTTCCTCCTTCCTATCCTCCACCCATCTCCTCCTTCCTTCCTCCCTCCCTCCCTCCCTCCCTTGCTTCCCTCCTTTTCTTCCATCTTTCCCCTTCTTTCCTTCCTGCTTCTCTCCCCTTTCTTGCTTCCGCCTCTACTTCCCCTCCCTCTATCCTGTTTATTCCTTTCATCCTCCCTCCCTTCCCTCCCTCCTTTCCTTCTCCTCCTCCTTCCTTCCCTCCTGCCTCCCTTTGACCGTGCCTCTCTTCCTCTCCCCCCAGGGCTTCGGGGTTGCAGCTGGAGAATATTGGCTGGGGAACGAGGCCATCCATTATTTGACCAGCCAAACTGCCTACACTCTACGGGTGGAGCTTCTGGACTGGGAAGGTAACCAGGCTTATGCCCAGTACGACAAAATCCGGCTGACAGGCGAGCGCCACCGCTACAGGTGAGGCACTTTTCCTCGTGAAAATGTTCGGAGTCTTCCTTGATCCCAGAGCGAGCATCAGCCAGAAATGGGATGTGGCTGCAAACAAGACCGATTGAATCTTTGAGCCACGGGGGCGCAGTGGTGAGAGTGCAGTACTGCAGGCTACTTCTGCTGCCTGCCGGCTGCCTGCAATTTGGCAGTTCAGATCTCACCAGGCTCAAGGTTGACCCGGATTGCTGTGGGGCAAGAGGCTGACTCTGTAAACCGCTTAGAGAGGGCTGGAAAGCACTCTGAAGCGGGATATAAGTCTAAGTGGTATTCCTTCCTTCCTTCCTTCCTTCCTTCCTTCCTTCCTTCCTTCCTTCCTTCCTTCCTTCCTTCCTTCCTTCCTTCCTTCCTTCCTTCCTTCCTTCCTTCTTTCCTTCCTTCCTTCCTTCCTTCCTTCCTTCCTTCTTTCCTTCTTTCCTTCCTTCCTTTCTTCCTTTCTTCCTTCCTTCCTTCTTTCCTTCCTTCCTCCCTCCCTCCCTTCCTTCCTTCTTTCCTTCCTTCCTTCTTTCCTTCCTTCCTTCCTTTCTTTCTTCCTTCCTTCCTTCTTTCCTTCCTTCCTTCCTTCCTTCCTTCCTTCCTTCCCTCTCTCTCTCCCTCCCTCCCTCCCTGAGGTTAGAATACAGTATTGCAGGCTAACTCTGCCCACTGCCATCAGTTCAATCCTGACCAATTGGCTCAAGGTTGACTCAGCCTTCCTTTCTTCCGAGGTCAGTAAATGAGGACCCAGATTGTTGGGGGGAAATAGCCTGACTCTGTAAACCGCTTAGAGAGGGCTGGAAAGCATTGTAAAGCCGTATATAAGTCTATTCCTTCCTTCCTTCCTTCCTTCCTTCCTTCCTTCCTTCCTTCCTTCCCTCCCTCCCTCCCTCCCTCCCTCCCTCCCTCCCTCCCTCCCTCCCTCCCAGTGGTTAGAATGCAGTATTGCAGGCTAACTCTGCCCACTGCCAGCAGTTCAATCCTGAACTACTAGCTCAAGATCGACTCAGCCTTCCGTCCTTCCGAGGTCGGTAAAATGAGGACCCAGATCGTTGGGGGCAAGAGGCTGATTCTGTAAACCGCTTAGAGAGGGCTGGAAAGCACTGCAAAGCGGTATATAAGTCTAAGGGCTATTGCAATCTTATTGAAAGTTTAGTTTCCAAAATTCAAAAAAAGGGATTTTTCATCTCTGCTCCTGTTGCCTTCCTTGTTTTTTCAGGCTCTCTCTGAAAGGCTACAAGGGCTCGGCCGGTCTCCAAAGTGCCCTGCCTCTCCAGGGAACGTCCTTCAGCACCTGGGACTCGGATAACGACAACTGCATGTGTAAATGTGCCCAGATGCTCTCTGGAGGTAAGTATGCGCTAAAGAGGGGGATAAGGGGAGGTGGGGAGGAATCGCTCCAGAGAGAATACAGGCAGTCCTTGACTTATGACCACAATTGACCCAAAAATTTCTGTTTCCCCGAAAATAAAACCCAACCCTAGCATGGTTGTTCAGGATGCTCGTAATATAAAACCTACCCACTAAATAAGCTCTATTTATTATTATTTATTATTAATTCAATTTGTATGCCACCCCTCTCCGAAGACTCAGGGCGGCTCACAGTGCTTTCAAAATCATTATAAAAAACATTTAAGAATTAAAAACATTTAAAAACTCAATCATGCCATTCATGGCCGGATGTCGCCGGATCGCAAGAGATCAACGGCCCCAGGCCTGCCGGAAAAACCAGGTCTTCACCGCTTTCTGGAAGGCCATTAGGGTGGGGATGGTACGGATCTCAGGAGGTAACTGGTTCCAGAGAGATGGGGCAGCCACAGAGAAGGCCCTCCCTGCGAGCCCGCCAGCCGGCATTGTTTAGCTGACGGGACCTGGAGGAGACCAACTCTGTGGGATCTTACCGGTCGCTGGGAGCTATGCGGTAGAAGGCGGTCTCGAAGATACTCTAGTTAAAATTGTCAGCCAGATGGATGCATTTAGTACTGTATTTCTCCCAAAATAAGACCTAACTGGAAAATGCATCTTTTGGAGCAAAAATTAATATAAGACCCGGTCTTATTTTGGGGAAAACACGGTATTTGTTAAGTGAGTTTCGTCCCATTTTACAACATGATAGCCGTCTTCCAGCAGAGGTAGTCCTCGACTTACGACCGAAACACAGCCCAAAATGTATGTCGCTAAGTGGGACATTCATTAAGTGAGTTTTGCCCCATTTTACGACTTTACTTGCCACATTACTTAAGGGAATCCTGGGAGGTGATAAATTAGTGACACGGTTGTTAAGTGAATCTGGCTTCCCCCCCCCTTTGACTTTGCTTGTCTGAAGGTCGCAAAAGGAGATCACGGGACCTCAGGGACCCGGCGACCGTCATAAAAATGAACCAGTTGCCGAGCGTCTGAATTTTGATCATGTGACCCTAGGAATGCTGCAACGGTCATAAGTGTGAAAAATGGTCATAAGTCACTTTTTCCAGGGCCGTTACTGAAGTGACGAACTTGCAACCGTTCACTTAGTGGCCGTTCGAAGTTACAACAGCAGCAAGGAAAGTGACTTACGACCATTTTTCACACTTAACGGCCATCGCAGCATCCCCAAGTTCACGCGATTTACATTTGGATGCTTCATAACCAACTCATGTTTATGACGGTCGCAGAGTCTCGGGTTCACGTGATTTCCCTTTTACATTTTGACGAGCAAAGTCCATGGGGAAGCCAGATTCACTTAACGACTGTGTTACTCACTTAACAACGGCAGTGATTCCCTTAACAAATGTGTCGTAAAATGGGGCAAAACTCACTTAACGAATGTCTCACTGAGTGACATAAATTTTGGACTATATTTTGGCCATAAGTTGAGGACTACTTGTACTGGAACACTGCTATCATGACTCCCCTAGTCTTTCTTTTTTTCATCAAACTAGACATACCGTGTTTCCCTGAAAATAAGACCCTGGCTTATATTTTTTTGAACCCTGAAATAAGCCTTATTGCCATGCCCTCAAAACCTCGATTGGGTTTATTTATTCGGAAACAGGGTAGACAGACAGACAGACAGACAGACAGAGAGATGTAGTTAGGTAGAGGTAGATAGATAGGTAGATAAGAGACAGATACGGAGATAGATAGATAGATAGATAGATAGATAGATAGATAGATAGATAGATAGATAGATAGATAGATAGAGAGATAGAGAGATAGAGAGATAGAGAGAGAGAGAGAGAGAGAGAGAGATAGATAGATAGATAGATAGATAGATAGATAGATAGATAGATAGATAGATAGATAGATAGATAGATAGATATACCATGTTTCCCCTAAAATAGGACCCTGTCTTATATATTTTTTGAACCCTGAAATAAGCGCTTAGCCTTATTGCCATGCATTCAAACCCCCGATTAGGTTTATTTATTGGGAAACAGGGTAGATAGAGAGAGAGAGAGAGAGAGAGAGAGACAGACAGACAGAAAGGCAGACAGATGTAGTTAGGTAGAGGTAGGTAGATAGGTAGATAAGACACAGATACGGAGATAGATAGATAGATAGATAGATAGATAGATAGATAGATAGATAGATAGATAGATAGATAGATAGATAGATAGATAGATATAGAAGATAGACAGACAGATGAGAGATAGATGATAGACACAGACAGATGATAGATAGATAGATAGATAGATAGATAGATAGATAGATAGATAGATAGATAGATAGATAGATAGATAGATAGATAGATAGATGATAGATGATGGATGGATGGATGGATAGACAGACAGACAGACAGACAGACAGACAGACACATATAGAAGATAGACAGTGTTACCTGATTTCCAGCTCTGCATTTAAATATTTTCGGGGGAGAGGCTTATTTTAGTGCATGGGCTCAGAAGACCGATTGGCTTATTATCAGGGGAGGTCTTATTTTCGGGGAAATAGTAGGAACAATTCCTACTACTGTTCTTCGTATATTTTAGCCTCCAGTCTCTTAATCCTCTTTGTTGCTCTTCTCTGCAACTTTTTCTAAACTCTCAACATCTTTTTTATAGCTTGGCAACCAAAACTGGATGCCATATTCCAAGTGTGGCCTCCATAATGCCATTTTCAAAGCAGAATTATCCTTAATGAGGGAACTGATCAGCTGCTCAGAATTTAAATATAGCTCCCAACGAACAGCCAGCTGACCACACTGGCACAGAAAACATTTATAAGCTAAGAACAACCGGACAACAATTTTTTCTGCGGATGATGTTACCTAGTTTGGTAACGAAACGTTCCGAAATTAAATTGAAACAAGCTTGGGGAGCATACTTAAATGCCAGTTCCCTAACTCCCCAATCATATAAGTTTAATATGGTTTTAATGGGGGTTTTAATTTTATTTTAATTTCCATACTGTGATTTGTATGTATGATTGTTGTATGTAAGCCGCCCTGAGTCCCTCGGGAGAATGGCGGCATATAAATCACAATAATAAATAAATAAATAATAAATTCCTCAGAAAATGTGTTAGAATAACAGGGTGGGAAGGGACCTCGGAGGCAGGAAACCCTACAGTGATATGCTTAACAGCTGTGGCCCAAAAAAGCTTGCAAAATTTCAATTTCAGTCAGAATAAAGCCGGAAGGGACCTTGGAGGTCTTCTAGTCCAACCCCGTGCTTAGGCAGGGAACCCTACACCCCTTCAGACAAATTGGTTATCCAACCTCTTCTTAAAAACTTCCAGTGTTGGAGCTGTCAGCACTTCAAGCTGTACTTATGCTCATGCTGACATAAGAAGGAGAAGCGGAGGCATCTGGAAAGAGACGTTTGACTTTTCACCTACTTATTTTCCCTGGAGATAATATCCCCTAGGAGATGGGATGGGAGGGAGGAAATTCCTTTGAGCTGGAGCAGTAGATTTAGGGGTAGAGTGACTTGGAAGATGGCCAATGAGTGCAGAGGAGTGGGGAAAGGAAAGGGAGGGTTTTTTGCGTCGGAAGTCAGTGTTGGCTACGATGAGTCGGAGCCAGAAATGTCGTGCTTAATAAATAAGAGTTTTTTCCATCAAAGACTTGGTTTGAAATGCAATTTATTTATTTATTTATTTTAATTTGATTTATATGCCGCCCTTCTCCGGAGACTCAGGGCGGCTTACAATGCGTGAAGCAATAGCCTTCATACTTTTGTATATTTATATTTATACAAAGTCAGCTTATTGCCCCCAACAAACTGGGTCCTCAATTTACCCACCTTATAAAGGATGGAAGGCTGAGTCGACCTTGAGCCTGGCTGGGATTGAACTCGCAAGTAATTGCAGCAGCTGGATCTTAAATGCTGCCTCTTTAGGAGGCATTATTCCCCTACGCTACTCAGGCTCCTAAGACGACCTCGAAATTTGACAGGAGCATTCACAACTTCTGGAGGCGAGGTGTAATAATGGGTGGAAGGTATAATCCGTGACTGACCTTTTCCAATCCTTCCATAAAACAGGCTGGTGGTTTGACGCCTGCGGCCAATCCAATTTAAACGGGATTTATTATCCGGCTCGCCACAACATCCGGAAATTGAACGGAGTCCGCTGGCATTACTTCCAAGGCCCAGGATACTCATTAAAAGCCACACGGATGATGATCAGGCCTTCCAGCAGCCGCGAAGGGGCCGCGTAACAAGACTAACCAGGATTGAGTTCGGATTGCTCAGAATAACAGAGTCGGAAGGGACCTTGGACGACTTCTAGTCCAACTCCTACTCAAACAGGAGACCTTACACAGTTCTGGACAAATGGCCGTCAAATCTCTTCTTTGAAACCTCTAATGATGGAGCATCCACAGTTTCTGGAGGAAAGGCCCTTCCACTGGTTAATTGTCCTCACTGTCAGGCAATTTCTTCTTAGTTCTAGGTTGGATCTCTCTTCCATTAGCATGGGAGGACAAGAAGGAACTTCAGGGCCCATGTTGCTTTGCCCCAGGGTGGAGACCTCACCACCATACAAGAAGAAAATTCCATTTCAGATCAGCAAAGAAGCTTCTGGAGGCCTCCTGCTCCTCTAAGGAAGAGAAGATAGAAGCAGAGGTGAAATGCTGGCGGAGGGTGGTTCGGAGAACCAGTAGCAAAAATCCCTGCCCCCCCCCCCATGCCCAGCTGAGCTGCGTGATCATCAGAGGCTTTTTTTTCTTTTTTCTTTTACTTTTTAAAAGCATTTTTTCCTACAACCTCTTCGGCGGAAAAAAAATGCTTTTTAAAAGTAAAAAAAAAAAGCCTCTGAGGATCGTGCGGCTCAGCTGGGATCGTCAGAGGCTTTTAAAAGCATTTTTTCTACAGCCTCTTCGGCTGAAAAAAAGAGAAAATGCTTTTAAAAGCCTCTGACGATCAGGCAACTCAGCTGGGATCGTCAGAGGCTTTTAAAAGCGTTTTTTTTTTTTTACAACCACTTCGGCTGAAGAGGTTGTAGAAAAAGATGCTTTTAAAAGAAAAAAAAGCCTCTGCTGATCAGGCAACTCAGCTGGGATCGTCAGAGGCTTTTAAAAGCGGTTTTTTTTACAACCACTTTGGCTGAAGAGGTTGTAGAAAAAATGCTTTTAAAGAAAAAAAAAAGCCTCTGCTGATCAGGCAACTCAGCTGGGATCGTCAGAGCCGAAGAGGTTGTAGAAAAAAATGCTTTTAAAAGCTTTTTTTAAAAAAACGTTGGCCACGCCCACCCAGTCACATTACCCTCACCCCCCACCAAGCCACGCCCACAGAACCGGTAGGAACAAATTTTACATTTCACCACTGGATAGAAGTCTAATCTTCCAAATTTATTAAAAGTGACTCATGTAATTTAGACCTTGGCCTGCAAGGAAGAACCAAAAAAAGAAAAAAAAAATCTAGGCAGTCACACTTATTTCTAACAGCTGGCCAGGATGGATAATGTATATATTACCGTCAATGTGTGAAATTAGGCATTTCCTAAGAATGCCCAGGAAATCTATAAGAATGCCAAAATGGGACATCGAAGTATGAAACGCTTAATATGTTACGCATTTCCTAGGCGTTCCATGCGATGCCAAAAGGCAAACTTGCAAAATATAAAACGCTCCAGCTAAAATGTAAATCTAGTCTTCCTTTGTTGCGATCTTTTTCTCTTGTTGTTTTTTGTAAGGAAATCCTGTATTTTATTTTGCAATTCTTCTTTCGTTTTCATATGTCTTTTCAGTCAAGAGTTAGGGTTAGGGCTAGGGTTAGGGTTATGGTTGGGCTAACCCTAACCCTAATTGTAACCTGTAACCCTAACCCTAACTTTAACCTTAACCTTAACCTTAACCTTAACCATAATCCTAATCGTAACCCTTTCTAACTCTTAACCCTAATCCTTAACTTTTAACCCTAACTCTAACCCTTAGGACTAACCCTAACCCTAACCCTAGCCCTTAACCGTAACCTTATCCCTAATCCTTTCTAACCATAATCAGAACCATTAATCCTAACCCTAACCCTAACCTTAAGACTAACTTTAACCCTTGCTAACTCTTAACCCTAACCCTTACATTTTTTCGTTTTTTTTCGTTTTTATATACGTCTTTTCAATCAAGAGTTAGAGTTAGGGTTAGGGCTAGGGTTAGGGTTACGGTTAAGCTAACTCTAACCCTAATTGTAACCCTAACCCTAATCCTAATTCTAACTTTAACCCTAACCCTAACCTTAAGCCTAACCCTGACCCTTTTCTAACTCTTAACCCTAACCCTCAATTTAACCCTAATCCCTAACCCTAAATATAACTCTGATCCCTAACCCTAACCTTAATTGTAATCCGTAAGCCTAACCCTAACTTTAACCCTAACTATAATCCTAACCCTTTCTAACTTTTAACCCTAATTCTTAACTTTTAACCCTAACCCTTAGACTAACCCTAATCCTAACCCTAACCCTTAAATTTAACCCTAATCCCTAACCCTAATTCTAATTTTAACCCTAACCCTAACCTCAAGATTAACTCTTAAACCTAACCCTTAACCCTAATCCTAACCTTAAAACTAACCCTAATCCTTGCTAACTCTTAATCCTAATCCTTAAATTTAACCCTAATCCTAATTCTAACTTTAACCTTAAACCTAACTCTTAACCCTAACCCTTAACCCTAATCCTAACTCTAACCTTACCCTTCCTAACTCCTAACCCTGACCCTTAACTTTTAAACCTAATCCTAGCCCTAACCCTTAACCCAAACCCCTAATCCTAATCCTAACGCTAATCCTTATCCTTAATACTTTGCCAAAGAGTGCTTGTCCTTCTGCATAATATCATATACCTTGGGAAAGTATACGGCATATTAAAATAACACAAAGATTACCTTGCCGGAAAAGGTCACGCATTCCATCGAAATCCTAGGCATCCTACACAACGCCTGCTTTTCACACATTGTTGTAATAGTATATATTTGAAAGAGCACATCTAAATTTAGCTCACATATAACAATTGGGTTTTCTATGGTTTGAGCGCCCCTGTTGCCCGAAAACTGGCTTCTCCGTTTGCAAGCCATACTTTAATACAGCTAGGTAGGTGGGAGCTCACACCATTGTGGTTTACGCAACCCCAACATGGCTTGGCACAAGGTTGAAGCCGCATACATTTGAATGGGTGCAACAGGGTACGAAGGCATGAGTAAGTGTTTTTAAAATCGTGGTGGGTGGTGATTCATACGAACCATTTGTTTGGTGTCGCCAAAAAAAACAATCCCCCCCCCCCCCACAAATTCGGCACATGGTCAGTTAAAATGGTCTAAGGGCCTTTCATTCAATACGGGGCCCCTTGGTGCTCTTTAAGCTTGGTTTTCTTACAGACGTTTCATCACCCAACCCAGGTAGCATCATCAGTGCTACCGTAGAAGGGAGTGAGGTTTGTGCAGTGGAGTAGAAGGAAAAGGAAAAGAAGAGGAGGAGGAGGAGAAGGAGGAGGAAGAAGAGGAAGGGGGAAAGGCAAGGGGAAGAGGAAGAGGAAGAAGAAGAAGGAGGAGAGGAGGAGGAGGAGGAGAGGCGACGTTTCATAACCCAACTAGGTAACATAATCAGGGCTAAAAGAGAGGTGAGGTTGTGTAGTGGAGCAGAAGGAAGGGGATTCATGGAGGAAGAGGAGGACTGTGCGGTCCTCGATGCTCTCTGACCTTGGGTCCTTTCTTGTAGACATTTCATTACCCAACTAGTAATGTCATCAGCGCTAAAAAGGGAGTGAGGTTGGCAGAGAGGATGAGGAGGAGGACTGTGGGGTCCCCTTGTGCTCTCTGAGCTTGGTTCCTTTCTCACAGACATTTTATTACCCAACTAGGTTATCTCATCCATTGCTAGAATCTATCTGTTTACAGACAAGTGGCTGGCCCTGTCAGTCTTGGTGGGGTAAAAACACAAAAGATGTCTGAATTTTGACCTCGTGGCCATGACTGATGCTGCAAGTGTGGACAAACTCTCATAAGTCACTTCTTTGTAACACCATTCTAACTTTAAACAGTCACTAAATAAACGTTATAGGTGGAGGGATAGATAGATGATAGAGAGAGAGAGAGAGAGAGAGAGAGAGAGAGATGAGAGAGAGAAGAGATAGATAGATAGATAGGTAATTTTATTTCTATACCAGCCCTCTCTCGAAGGACTCAGGGCGGTGTACAGTCAGGTAAAAACACAATACAAATATCACAATTAAATTTAAAAATTATTAAAAGTATTAAATTTAAGGCGGAAATTAGCTACAAACCCCAAAAATTTAAGAACTCCACAAATTAAAACTGAATTATGAAGCTAGCCCTGCCTGTCGGAAGAGCAGGGTCTTAAGAGCATAGCTCTTATCTATCCGTGGACTTCAACTCCCCAGAATTCTCAGCCAGCAGGCTGTGGGAATTCTGGAAATGAAGTCCATACATCGTAGAGTAGCCACGGTTGACAAACCCTGCATTAAAGCCACGAGAAACCAACTTCAGCTTTTCCCTAAACCCTGATTCGTAGAATGTCTGACTTCTCCAAACACTCCTGGCACGGAAACTAAAAACTTTTTATTCCTGATCAGAAAGGGTCTCCGCAGCTATTGTGCGACTCCCCCTGACTTATATTTTATTTTCAAATGTATGATGGGGGGGCCAAATTCTGTACAACAGGCAGACAAGGTAGAACTGCTTTCGGTCTTCTAACAGTGTTCTGGCCCCGTGCCCAGAAATAACCTCCCCTCAGACAATCAGAGTTTAATGAACTGGCAGGCAACCAAGTAAGATGATAACAAAGGTTGGCAGCAATCCGCAGCTGCTTGCCAACGTCTTTATTAATAGGTCCATCACATACACCACCAAAGCTGAGACGCAGGGCCGATTCAAAACCGGGATCCACGAATCTTTGTGTTGTTCATCACAAAGATACGTCTGCAATCCCTCTCTTATATAGTCTGGGAGGCATGGTCCACCAGCTAATCACGACCATGCCTTTTCCTCTGCTGGGCTCTCCTGGGCTCTCTCCGACACTGGCAAGGATCCAACCAAAACTCACTCCCCCTCGTCAATGTCCTCCTGTGGCTGCGAGGACGAGCTTGGCTCTGGGCCTATCTCCTGCCCTTCGGTGTCCTCCGGAGGCATTGCCAGAGAGGGAGAGTCCTGGAGAAGGAGGCCTTGCCAACTCCTCTCCCTCACTCTCAGAGTCCTCCCCTGCTGATGACGCAGGCTCAGGCAATGGAGCCACAACAAACAGTACAAGAAATGGTGAAATCTGCAACCTGAAATAAACCATCTTGAAGAAACAAAGAACATTCTCCCAGCTTTGCCCGCCGCCTCATTTAACTTCAGCTCCCATCATCCCCAGCCACTTTGGCTAGCGGAGGACGTGGGCGCCATCTTGAGGAACGAAAGCGACAACATCTGAAGGCAGAACACTTTCCAAAACGGTTGACCGATATAAACTTGGCGTGAATGTTCCATTCTGTACAGCACTTTGCACACCGATGTGTAAATAAATGTTAACCTCGAAGGTGTGATGTTACTTCCTTTACATCCCTTGTTTCTTTGGTTTTTAATGTATCTGAGTTGGCATAAAAAAGCAGCTCCGGTGGGGGTTAGATGTGGCCTAACTACGGGTTCGCATCGCGCCCAGAGCGCACAGAAGAAATTTCTGTGCATGCGCAGATCATTTATGATGAGATCCGGGTCAATGGACGGAGCCTCCCGCCGGTTTTACTACGAGTTCTTGCGAACTGGTCCGAACCAAGGGCAACCCACCACGGGGTCCATAATGTTCTGGCCCCATTCCCAGAAATAACCCCTCCTCGGACAGTCAGAGTCTAATGAACTGGCAGGCAACCAAATAAGCTGATAACAAAGTTTGTCAGCAATCCGCAGCTGCTTGCCACATCTTATTTAATAAGTCAGTCAAATACACACCACCAAAATGTTCAGACGCAAGGGCCGATTCAAAACCGGGATCCATGAATCTTTGTTTTGTTCGTCACAAAGATACGTCTGCAATCCCTCTTTTATATAGTCTGGGAGGCGTGGTCCCACCAGCTAATCACAACCACGCCTTTTCCTCTGCTGGGCTCTCCTGTCTCTCCGACGCTGGCGAGGATCCAACCAAAACTCACTCCCCTCATCAATGTCCTCCTGTGGCTGCGGGGACAAGCTTGGCTCTGGGCCTATCTCCTGCCCTTCGGTGTCCTCCGGAGGCATTGCCAGAGAGGAGAATCCTGGAGAAGGAGGCCTTGCCAACTCCTCTCCCTCACTCTCAGAGTCGTCCCCTGCTGATGACGCAGGCTCAGGCAACGGAGCCACAACACATAACACCCTACAACCTCTTTAGATTTGGGCACCATGAATTGCCCACCATCATTTCCGAATGACCAGTTGAGTTCGCTCTGTTCTTGTTGTAGAGAAGCGTTTGGAGAGAGAGGGCAAAAAAGAGATCAGGTTGGCATCTGCCAGCCTGGGGAGCATCTGGACTCTTCTAAACTCTCTAGGCCCCCGTAGTTAACCCCGAACTACCCTCGGAAACTTTCTTAGTGACCTCTGGCCCCAAGATGATTCACACAGCTGGACGGTGACTGGATCATGAGAGGGGGTACTTGTTAAAAGAGATCTATCTCCATTAATCTTCACATCATCATTTAACAACCCCATAATCCCTTGCGGGTGGTGGAGTCTGGGCAACTGAATGGAGCTAGCGTTTTTAATGGCCGGAGTGCCCTTCCAGTCGCCAGTGCGGAGTTTTATTCTCATAGTGTCCAGAGAGAGAAATATTTGCCTCTACCTGGGATCGAACTCGCAGTCTCTTGATCGGGAGGCAAGAGTGCTAACTCTAGGCACACTCTATCTCCACTCATCTTTACATCAACACTTTTTTAAAAAAATTGATTTATATGCCGCCCTTCTCCGGAGACTCAGGGCAGCTTACAATGCGTTAAGCAATAGCTTCATACTTTTGTATATTTATACAAAGTCAGCTTATTGCCCCCACAAACTGGGTCCTCATTTTACCTACCTTAGAAAGGATGGAAGGCTGAGTCAACCTTGAGCCTGGGGGGATTTGTACTTACAGTAATTGCAGACAGCTGGGAGTTAATCACAATGCACAATGCATTAGTCTGCTGAGCTATCCAGGCTCCTTAATTTAGAATATACCAAAGATGAGAGAATCTGGGAGCTTTAGAAAGGTTTATTAAAGAATTGCCCATAAATATTTACAGTGTCCGGAAGATTCAATCCAATCATATTTCTGCAGAGATGAAAGACAGAAAGAGAATCAAGTGGTCCCAGATTGTTTTAGGGCTGGGATCTCCAAAAGTTGGCTACTTTAAGACTTGTAGACTTCAATTCCCAGAGTTCCCCAGCCTAACATGGAGAATTCTGGAGTTGAAGTCCACAAGTCTTAAAGAGGCCGATATTGAGAAACCCTACTTAGGGAATGCCCATGATCCTTTGCTTCCCACAAATAGGTTGCATGAATAATGTTGGGTCTTAAAAATGAAATTAAAGGGTTATGAAATTAAAGGGTTGCCATGGGAACAGTCGCCTCTAGGTGGCGCCAGAGGCCAGGATGATGGCAAACTGCTACTGATTTTTCTGAAATACATCAGGTGAAACCTGCCAACATTTGGCCATCTTTTAAAACTAGCTTCGTGTCCATTAGGCCTCAGAATGATGGTTAAAAGGGGGGAGAGTTGTTCTCGCAAAGTGTATGGAAATATATGATCCTGCATGCCTGTCTGAAGCAAAGAGGATTGCATAATGCTTTTCTTTCTTTCTTTCTTTCTTTCTTTCTTTCTTTCTTTCTTTCTTTCTTTCTTTCTTTCTTTCTTTCTTTCTTTCTTCTCTTTCCTTCTTTCTTTCTTTCTTTCTTTCTTTCTTTCTCTCTCTCTCTTTCTTCTCTCTCTCACCGTCCTTCCTTCTCTCTCTCCCTCTCTTTCTCCCTCCCACTTTCTTTTTCTTTCTTTCTTTCCTCTCTCCCTTCTTCCTTCCTTCTTTCCTTCCTTGTCTCTCTCTCTAACTCTTTCTCCCTCCCCCCTCCTTCCCTCTTTCTTTCTTTCTCTTTTTTCTCTTTCTTTCTTCTCTCTCTCTCCTTCCTTCTCTCTCCCTATCTCTTTCTCCCTCCCTTTCTCTTTCTTTCTTTCTTTCTTTCTTTCTTTCTTTCTTCCTTCCTTCCTTCCTTCCTTCCTTCCTTCCTTCCTTTCTTTCTTTCTTTCTTTCCTCTCTCTTCCTTCTTCCTTCTCTCTCTCTCTAACTCTTTCTCCCTCCCTCCCTCTTTCTTTCTTTCTTTCTTTCTTTCTTTCTTTCTTTCTTTCTTTCTTTCATTCTCTCTTTCTCTTTCCTCTCTCTCTCCCTTCCTTCTTTCCTTCCTTCTCTCTCTCTAACTCTTTCTCCCTCCCTCCTTCTTTCTTTCCTTCCTTCCTTCCTTCCTTCCTTCCTTCCTTCCTTCCTTCCTTCCTTCCTTCCTTCTTTCTTTTTCTTTCTCTTTCCTATTGTTTCATTATCTATCTATCTATCTATCTATCTATCTATCTATCTATCTATCTATCTATCTATCTATCTATCTATCTATCTATCATCTATCTATCTATCTATCTATCTATCTATCATCTATCTCACCTATCTTCCTTCCTTCCTTCCCCATTTATCTATCATGCCTATCTATTTTTTCCTTCCTTTCTTCCTTCCTTTCCTTCCTCCCTCTCTCCCTCCCTCCCTCGCAAAATTGGGTTCTACTTTCTCATAAATACTTGCAGAGACGCCCATCTGCAAACAAGCAGAGCTTCAAATTTTTAACCAAAGCATCCTGAAAACCGAGGGTCGTCATATTCTCCGGGGTGCCCTTTCCATGATATTTCTGTTAAACAAATGTGACTGGGTTGGGGGAGGGGGTGTCTTCTGGGTTTATATGCGACTATATGCAAGAAATACAGTTCAGGCTCCACTGGCAATCATGACTGGCTTGGAAAAGTGGCCAGTCCGGTATTTGCTCAGGAAATCCCAGAATTCTAGGCCAGATAAGGAAAAATAAAAATAATTTAAGGAAAGCACCCTGGACAAGGCAGTGATTAATTGTTTCTGAACGGCCAAGCTGTTTTTGCTTAAGGCAGGTTCTGACAGGGGTTTTGCCGATTTTGCAGATCCCAACTGCTCTGCACGGCGACCCATTTTAATCATCGGGAAATGCAATAACAGGAAACGCTTTCATCATCGCCAAGATTCTGCTGCAATCGGTCTTAGCATGGCAAAAGTTTCCTGACCTGGGTTTAGGAGTTAACAAAGGAATAGAATAACTTCCAAGAGTTGGAAGGGACCTTGGAGGTCTTCTAGTCCAACCCCTTGCCCACGCAGCAGACCCTATACCATTTCAGACAGGTGGATGTCCAATCTCTTCTGAAAAACCTCCAGTAATAGAGCACCCACAACTTCTAGTGGCAAGCAGTTCCACTGGTTGAATGCTCTTGTTGCTGGTATCCTTACGATTTATATTGATATTGTTTCCGGATTGCTTATTTGTCCCCTATGACTATCATTAAGTGTTGTACCTTATGATTCTTGATGAACGTATCTTTTCTTTTATGGACACTGAGAGCGTTTGCACCAAAGACCAATTCCTTGTGTGTCCAATCACACTTGGCCAATAAAGAATTCTATTCCATTCCATTCCATTCCATATTTTCTTTATTCTATTCTATTCTATTCTATTCTATTCTATTCTATTCTATTCTATTCTATTCTATTCTATTCTATTCTATTCTATTCTATTCTATTCTATTCTATTTATTCCATTCCATTCCATTCCATTCCATTCCATTCCATTCCATTCCATATTTTCTTTATGCTATTCTATTCTATTCTATTCTATTCTATTCTATTCTATTCTATTCTATTCTATTCTATTCTATTCCATTCCATTCCATTCCATTCCATTCCATTCCATTCCATTCCATATTTTCTTTCTTCTATTCTGTTCTGTTCTGTTCTGTTCTGTTCTGTTCTGTTCTGTTCTATTCTATTCTATTCTATTCTATTCTATTCTATTCTATTCTATTCTATTCTATTTTCTTAATTCTAATTCTAATTCTAATTCTAATTCTAATAATTCTAATTCTAATTCTAATTCTAATTCTAATTCTAATTCTATTCTAATTCTATGCTCAACTGAACTCTACTCATGAGAAGGGCCAGATAACGGCGGAGCGAGGAGACCACCATGAGGAAAAGACCAAAACTAAGGATGCTTTGAGGAGCCCAAAGCCCCCATCCCCTGCTCCAGTTTTTTCACCTCACTGGATCCATCATCTCATCTCCATCTGGACCACGTTTGACAAAAAGTTGCCTCTGGTCCAGGCCAAGATAGCGCCTTGCCGGCTGCCTGCACCCTCTGGGGAGCCATATGGATTTTCTGCATCTGCTTCTTCTAACCCATCACGCATCCCCGGTGGGTTGCCATAGCAACAGCCTCCCCATCCCTGCCTCCCCCACTCCCGGGCTGCATGTGTGCAGGAGAGCCGCCACCCAGTTTGTGGGAGGGAGAGCGGGAGGGAGGGAGGGGGCGGCGGCTGGAGAGCGAGACAAAAGAGGGGGAGGCCCTCAGCTGTTCGCCCCGCAATTACCTGCCTCAGAAACAGACAGATCATAATTGCTTTCGCATTAGCCCGGATCTCAGCCTTGTTTCCACCCCACCCCACCCCAATCTTCCCCCCACCCCTTTGCCCCAGGGGCTCTGAACAAGCAGCTGGCTGGGAGAAGGGCAGAATAAAAGAGGGGGTGAATTGGGGATGGAAGCACTACGGTTGGCACCTGGCTGGAAAATCCCTCCCCCTCCCTCCCTCCCTCCCTCCCTCCCTCCTCCCTATCTATCATCTCTTTATATCTATATCATCTATCATTTATTATCTATCATCTATTTACCTGTCTGTCTGTCTGTCTATCTATCATCTCTCTATATCTATCTATCATCTATCATCTATCGATTCATCTATCATCATCTATCATCTATCATCTATCATCTATCTCTCTATCTCTATATCATCTCTGTATATCTATCATCTGTCCGTCCGTCTGTCCGTCTGTCCGTCTATCTATCTATCTATCTATCTATCTATCTATCTATCTATCTATCTATCTATCTATCTATCTATCTATCTATCTATCTATCTATCTATCTATCTATCTATCATCTATCTATATCATCTTCATGTATCATCTATCTATCTATCTATCTATCTATCTATCTATCTATCTATCTATCTATCTATCTATCTATCTATCAATCTATCAATCATTGCTAGTTATCTATCTCTATCATAACTGTATTGTCATCTTAAATGTACTCTAATTGGCATAGTGTCTGTGTGTGTATGTTTATGAACAGAATAGAATAGAGTAGAGTAGAGTAGAGTAGAGTAGAGTAGGGTAGGGTAGGGTAGGGTAGAGTAGAGTAGAGTAGAGTAGAGTAGAGTAGAGTAGAGTAGAGTAGAGTAGAGTAGAGTAGAATAGAATAGAATAGAATAGAATAGAATAGAATAGAATAGAATAGAATAATAACTTTATTGTCACTTTGAATGTACACTAATCGGCATACATTTAAATAAAATTTCATTGCAAGCTGCCCTCAAAGGGTCTCCACCTCCAATATACACTCCAAAGCCATGACAAAAATATGAATAAATAAAAAGAGATTATGCATAAACTCACATGTACATTTCTAATTCTAATCTATCTATCTATACAGTCTCTCTCTCTCTCTCTCTCTCCTATTATGTCTGTGGATGTGTGTGCATCTCTCTCTTTCTCTCTCCCTTTTGATTCCATTTTCGTTTACGTAGGTTTCCTTCCTATTGGATATAAATCCCCCCCCTCCTTTTGTTGTTTACAAGCAGGGTTGCCGTTGCTGGGTGGTTTTCTCCCCCCCCCCCCCGCATCCTTGTCTGGATCTCTGTAAGTTTTTTTTTTCACTGCATGACATTACAAACGGCCCAGAGTCCATACGCAGGAGATCAAAGGGACGGTCTAAATCAGTGTTTCTCAACCTTGGAAGCTTGAAGATGGGTGGACTTCAACTCCCAGAATCCCCCAGCGCTGGCTGGGGGATTCTGGGGGTTGAAGTCCACCCATCTTCAAGCTACCAAGATTGAGAAACACTGGTCTAAATAGAATAGAACAAGAGGTGGAAGGGACCTTGGAGCAGAGGAAATCACATCAAAATCGCTTCAAAATCACATCAAACTAATTTTAATTTAAAAGGACATTTTTGTCTTTTCCTCCATGGCAAGGGTGTCCTTTTGGGTGGGGTCCAAAAAATTGAATTTTTTGGTGAGATAACAACAAAAAAAAAATCAAAATGGCAGCACAATTTTTAAAATGTGTTTTGCATTGACATTGTGACTTTTTTGGGGGACCCCAGCATCCAGCAGAGACCCCTGCCCTTGCCCTGGTCAGTCAGACAGCCAGAAGTCACCCCAACACCCCCTCTCTTAATGCCCCCTCCCCATGCTGCTGACCTCCCACTCCCAGGAGGCATAATTACTCTATGAAATCAGCATAAATTTGCAAATGAATAAACCTTACAGATTGTGCTTTCTCTTCCTGGATCGACTAGACAGATGCTCTCTGAAAGAGGCGTTTCCCAGAAAAGGAATCCATTTTAACATTTATTATCTCCCTTTTTTAAAAAATTGATTTATATGCCGCCCTTCTCCGGAGACTCAGGGCGGCTTACAATGTGTTAAGCAATAGCCTTCATACTTTTGTATATTTTATACAAAGTCAGCTTATTGCCCCCACAAACTGGGTCCTCAATTTACCCACCTTAGAAAGGATGGAAGGCTGAGTCAACCTTAAGCCTGGTGGGATTTGAACTTACAGTAATTGCAGGCAGCTGAATGTTTTTCTTTCTTTCTTTCTTTCTTTCTTTCTTTCTTTCTTTCTTTCTTTCTTTCTTTCTTTCTTTCTTTCTTTCTTTCTTTCTTTCTTTCTTTCTTTCTTCCTTCCTTCCTTCCTTCCTTCCTTCCTTCCTTCCTTCCTTCCTTCCTTCCTTCCTTCCTTCCTTCCCCATTTATCTATCTATCTATCGGTTGTTACATTGAGGACTGAAGAATGGCATCTTAAAAGTAAGGTGAAATGCGTATTCTCTCAAAATGTCAGTGCTGTTGAGACTTCGGTCACTAGTTGTAAAACGAGGACTACCTGGAGTTTATGAAGATAGGGTGGAAATCTACCTGCGACTTTCCTCCTTCGAATTTACTTCCCCAGAGACGAGCCAGGCTGAGTCTCTTACTAATACAAGTAGTTCTCGACTTATGACGAGTTTCAAATTTCCGACCTCACCTTCCCATCCTGCCGTCCTGTGATCGCATTTCGGATGCTGGGCATTTGACGTTCACAGCCATTAGCAACACCCCACAGACCCACAATATTGTTTTACAACCATTTTTCCAGAAATTGGCAGCTCTTTCTGGTTTCCTGCAAAAATCAGCCCGAAGCGGACGACGGGTTTGCTTAACAACCGTGGCGTTCGCTTAAGGACCACCGTGTTTGTTTAATGACCGTGGCCCAAAAGGTTATAAAACTGGATTGGCCACAGGGCGACTCATTCTACAACCCTCCTTGCGTACAACCGTAATTGCGAGATTCGATGATGGTCATATGTCGAGGACCGACTGCAATAGCATCGCTAATTAGGAGGCAAGTCAAGATTCTGGTGAACACTCCAAAAACCTCTAAAATTGCAAAAATTCTCTAAAATTGCAAAAAAAACCAAAACAACCCCCCCCCCACCCATCCAATCCTTGAAAAAGACCCAAATCAGTGATCTCTATTCAGCCCTCCCTAGTCTCAGATTTGGACTGCAATACTCCACCCATCCTCTAGGGGGCGGCAAAGAGAAGATTTGCTGCCCCCTAGTGGTCGTTTAGGTTTTGTCAGGGCCCAATTATGGCAGGCTGAAACTTCACAACTCTTCTGGGCTGTGCAAACGTGGCGTGTTATTTGCACCTACGTTTTTCCACGCCCGCTGGAAGGCGACGCCGTCACAGCCAGCCGGAGAAGCAGATGGGCTGAGTGACACACGCAAGGTAGCCGAGTGGGAGATGAGGCTTGTCGTCACGGCTCGTGCGAACACGCAATCTGCCTTCTGTTGCCGGCCCCCCCACCTGGGACAAGGATATCGCACAAGTTCTCACAGCCATTGGTCTGAAATGGGATAGGCTCTCCTGCTTGAGGAGAGGGCTGGACTAGATGACCTCCGAGGTCCCTTCCAACTCGCTTATTCTGTAATTCTGTAAGGGTCTCCTGCTTGAGGAGGGGGCTGGACTAGATGACCTCCGAGGTCCCTTCCAACTCGCTTATTCTGTAATTCTGTAAGGGTCTCCTGCTTGAGGAGGGGGCTGGACTAGATGACCTCCGAGGTGCCTTCCAACTCGCTTATTCTATAATTCTGTAAGGGTTTCCTGCTTGAGGAGGGGGCTGGACTAGATGACCTCCGAGGTCCCTTCCAACTCGGTTATTCTATAATTCTGTAAGGGTTTCCTGCTTGAGGAGGGGGCTGGACTAGATGACCTCCGAGGTCCCTTCCAACTCGGTTATTCTGTAATTCTGTAAGGGTCTCCTGCTTGAGGAGGGGGCTGGACTAGATGACCTCTGAGGTCCCTTCCAACTCGGTTATTCTGTAATTCTGTAAGGGTCTCCTGCTTGAGGAGGGGGCTGGACTAGATGACCTCCGAGGTCCCTTCCAACTCGCTTATTCTGTAATTCTGTAAGGGTCTCCTGCTTGAGGAGGGGGCTGGACTAGATGACCTCCGAGGTCCCTTCCAACTCGCTTATTCTGTAATTCTGTAAGGGTCTCCTGCTTGAGGAGGGGGCTGGACTAGATGACCTCCGAGGTCCCTTCCAACTCGCTTATTCTGTAATTCTGTAAGGGTCTCCTGCTTGAGGAGGGGGCTGGACTAGATGACCTCCGAGGTCCCTTCCAACTCGCTTATTCTGTAATTCTGTAAGGGGTCTCCTGCTTGAGGAGGGGGCTGGACTAGATGACCTCCGAGGTCCCTTCCAACTCGGTTATTCTGTAATTCTGTAAGGGTCTCCTGCTTGAGGAGGGGGCTGGACTAGATGACCTCCGAGGTCCCTTCCAACTCGGTTATTCTGTAATTCTGTAAGGGTCTCCTGCTTGAGGAGGGGGCTGGACTAGATGACCTCCGCGGTCCCTTCCAACTCGCTTATTCTGTAATTCTGTAAGGGTCTCCTGCTTGAGGAGGGGGCTGGACTAGATGACCTCCGAGGTCCCTTCCAACTCGGTTATTCTGTAATTCTGTAAGGGTCTCCTGCTTGAGGAGGGGGCTGGACTAGATGACCTCCGAGGTCCCTTCCAACTCGGTTATTCTGTAATTCTGTAAGGGTCTCCTGCTTGAGGAGGGGGCTGGACTAGATGACCTCCGCGGTCCCTTCCAACTCGCTTATTCTGTAATTCTGTAAGGGTCTCCTGCTTGAGGAGGAGGCTGGACTAGATGACCTCCGAGGTCCCTTCTAACTTGCTTATTCTGTAATTCTGTAAGGGTCTCCTGCTTGAGGAGGGGGCTGGACTAGATGACCTCTGAGGTCCCTTCCAACTCATTTATTCTGTAATTCTGTAAGGGTCTCCTGCTTGAGGAGGGGGCTGGACTAGATGACCTCCGAGGTCCCTTCCAACTCGCTTATTCTGTAATTCTGTAAGGGTCTCCTGCTTGAGGAGGGGGCTGGACTAGATGACCTCCGAGGTCCCTTCCAACTCGCTTATTCTGTAATTCTGTAAGGGTCTCCTGCTTGAGGAGGGGGCTGGACTAGATGACCTCCGAGGTCCCTTCCAACTCGCTTATTCTGTAATTCTGTAAGGGTCTCCTGCTTGAGGAGGGGGCTGGACTAGATGACCTCCGAGGTCCCTTCCAACTCGCTTATTCTGTAATTCTGTAAGGGGTCTCCTGCTTGAGGAGGGGGCTGGACTAGATGACCTCCGAGGTCCCTTCCAACTCGGTTATTCTGTAATTCTGTAAGGGTCTCCTGCTTGAGGAGGGGGCTGGACTAGATGACCTCCGAGGTCCCTTCCAACTCGGTTATTCTGTAATTCTGTAAGGGTCTCCTGCTTGAGGAGGGGGCTGGACTAGATGACCTCCGCGGTCCCTTCCAACTCGCTTATTCTGTAATTCTGTAAGGGTCTCCTGCTTGAGGAGGGGGCTGGACTAGATGACCTCCGAGGTCCCTTCCAACTCGGTTATTCTGTAATTCTGTAAGGGTCTCCTGCTTGAGGAGGGGGCTGGACTAGATGACCTCCGAGGTCCCTTCCAACTCGGTTATTCTGTAATTCTGTAAGGGTCTCCTGCTTGAGGAGGGGGCTGGACTAGATGACCTCCGCGGTCCCTTCCAACTCGCTTATTCTGTAATTCTGTAAGGGTCTCCTGCTTGAGGAGGAGGCTGGACTAGATGACCTCCGAGGTCCCTTCTAACTTGCTTATTCTGTAATTCTGTAAGGGTCTCCTGCTTGAGGAGGGGGCTGGACTAGATGACCTCTGAGGTCCCTTCCAACTCATTTATTCTGTAATTCTGTAAGGGACTCCTGCTTGAGGAGGGGGCTGGACTAGATGACCTCCGAGGTCCCTTCCAACTCTGTCCCAGGTAGTCCTCAACTAACCACAGTTGATTTAGTAACCATTCAAAGTTACAACGGCACGGAACAAAGAGACTTTCACACTTAATGACCGTTGCACCGCTGGTCCCGTTAATCCAAATTCAGACCCTTGGCAACATGACTCACATTTACGACGGTCGTAGCGTCCCCGGGGGGGGGGTCACGTGATCCCCTTTTTTTGCGACCTCCGGACAAGCAAAATCAATGGGGGGGAAAACCGGATTTGCTTAACGACTGTGGCCAGAAAGGTCGTAAAAAGAGGCAAAAAAAAAGTCGTTGAACACGGTGGTCGTAAGTCAAGGACTTCCTGTATTCTGTCCTTTTCTTGCAGATTCTTTTCTTCCTCCCCGCGTGCCAGGGATGTTCCCTTCAGGGTTGAAATCCAGCCTGGCATTGGGTGGGAGTTCATTTTGGTCCCAGACTATAAAAATCGCCCTGAATCTGGATTGTAAAAGGTCCTTGGTGGGTGTGGGTGTGTTTAAAAGGGGATTATGGAATGAATATTTCCTTCCTTCCTCCCTCCCTCCCTTCCTTCCTTCCTTCCTTCCTTCCTTCCTTCCTTCCCTTCCCTTCCCTTCCCTTCCCTTCCCTTCCCTTCCCTCCCCTTCCAGCCGCCCTCTTTCTCTCCCTTCTTCCTTTCTACTTTCCTCCCATCCTTGTTTCCTTGTTCCCTCTTTTCCTTCCTTCCTTTCTTTTCTTTCTTTCTTTCCTTCCTTTCTTCCCTCCATTCCTTACTTTTTCCTTCCTTCCTATCTTCCTCCCATCCTTGTTTCCTTGTTTTCTCTTTTCCTTCCTTCCTTCGTCCCTCTTTCTTTTCTTTCTTTCCTTTCTTCCCTCCCTCCCTCCATTCCTTACTTTTTCCTTCCTTCCTTTCTTCCCTCCCTCCCTCCCTTACTTTTTCCTTCCTTCCTTCCTTCCCTCCCTCCCTCCATTCCTTACTTTTTCCTTCCTTCCTTCCTCCCTTTCTTCCTTCCCTTGTCCTTCCTTCCTTCCTTCCTTCCTTCCTTCCTTCCTTCCTTCCTTCCTTCCTTCCTTCCTTTCCTTGTCCTTCCTTCTCTTCCTCCCCATCTCTCCTTCCTTCCTTTTGTCCATTTCCTCTTTTCCTTTCTTCCTTCCTCTTTCTTTTCTCTTTCTTTCTTTCTTTCCCTCTCTCCTTCCCTTCCTGCCTCTCTCTCTCCCTTTCACTCTTTCTCTCTCTTTCTTCTTTTCGACTTTCAGCTGTCACTCCAGGCTCCAATTACGCTTGTAAGTCAAAGACTACCCTGTAAATGGATTCTAATTCGTTAACCCAGTGATCCTTAAAAGAATATTTTCCAGATTCTTTAGAGCATTAAAACTGCACATCCTTCTGCGCTCTGTGTGTGTGTGTGTGTGTGTGTGTGTGTGTGTGTGTGTCAGAGTTGACTTCCTGATCTGTAGCTCAGCCATTACCACGCATGCATACACACACTCACACACCCCGCACATGGCTGTTCTAACCCATCAGCTCCCAGCCTGGAGTCCCATGGAATGCAATGACGCAAACGGGGGTCATGCGTGTCTTTAAATAAAAGAATTAGAGATTGCTTCCCACGGAAAGTTTGTCGGCTTCTTGCTAAAATAAGCCCCATGGATTTTCTGGAGCCAAATGATCCTCCCCGGGGAAGCTAGAATTTCCTCCTTTTCTGCCTGCACCCCAAAATAGCCCCAAGAGGAGCAACGGGGGGAGAGAGCCAGTCTGGAAATTTCCTAGCAGCCAGAAGATTTCCTCGGTGGAGGAGCTGTGGCTGCTCCATTGCTGGAGGTTTTTAGCAAAATCGACTGGGTAGCCCTTTGTCTGGGATGGTATATAAGATCTCCTGGTTTTGGGGAGCGGGTTGGACTAGAAGATCTCTGAGGTTCCTTGCAACTCAGTGATTGTGGGATCCTCCATGAGCTCACTGCTTTTCTTGTGGACGTTTCCTGACCAAACTAGGTAACGTCATCAAAGATGTTGCCTAATTTGGTAATGAAATGTCTTCAAGAAAAGGCCCAAGCTCAGAAAGAATCCACAGTCTTCCTCCTCCTCCTCTCAATAAGCCTACTCCCTTCCAGCACTGATGATGTTGTCTAGTTGGGTGATGAAACGTCTGGAACAAAAGCACCAAGCTCAGAGGCCCTACAGTCCAACTCTTCTTCTTCTTCTTCTTCTTCTTCTTCTTCTTCTTCTTCTTCTTCTTCTTCTTCTTCTTCTTCTTCTTCTTCTTCTTCTTCTTCTTCTTCTTCTTCTTCTTCTTCTTCTTCTTCTTCTTCTTCTTCTTCTTCTTCTTCTTCTTCTTCTTCTTCTTCTTCTTCTTCTTCTTCTTCTTCTTCTTCTTCTTTTTCTTCTTCTCCTTCTCCTTCTCCTTCTCCTTCTCCTTTTCTTCTTTTTCTCCTCCTTTTCTTCTTATTCTCCTCCTCCTCCTCCTCCTCCTCCTCCTTCTCCTTCTCCTCTCCTTTTTCTCCTCCTCCTCCTTCTCAAACTTTTCTTCTCCTCCTCCTCTTCCTCCTCTTCCTCCTCCTTTTCTTCTTTTTCTCCTCCTCCTCCTCCTTCTCCTTCTCCTCCTCCTTCTCCTCCTTTTCTTCTTCTCCTTCTGCTTCTCCTATTCCTTCTTCGTCTCCTCCTCCTTTTCTTTTTTCTCCTCCTCCTCCTCCTCCTCCTCCCCTCTCTCTTCTAATACTGATGATGCTATATAGTTGGGTAATTGAACAACTGCTCAGAAAGAAAAGAACCAAGCTCAGAAAGCATGAAGGATCACCCTCCTCCCCTTCTCCTTCTCCTCCTCCTCCTTCTCCTCCTCCTCTCCTTTTTCTCCTCCTCCTCCTCCTCCTTCTCAAACTTTTCTCCTCCTTCTCCTCTTCCTCCTTCTCCTCCTTTTCTTCTTTTTCTCCTTCTCCTCCTCCTCCTTTTCTACTTTTTCTCCTTCTCCTCCTCCTTCTCCTTCTCCTCCTTTTCTTCTTCTCCTTCTGCTTCTCCTACTCCTTCTTCGTCTCCTCCTCCTCCTCTTTTTTTCTCCTCCTCCTCCTCCTCCTTTTCCTTTTCCTTCTTCTTCTTCCTCCTCCTCCTCCTCCCCTCTCTCTTCTAATACTGATGATGCTATATAGTTGGGTAATTGAACAACTGCAAGAAAAGAACCAAGCTCAGAAAGCACGAAGGATCACCCTCCTCCCCCTTCTCTTCCACCTCTTCTTCTTCCTCTTCCTCTTCCTCCTCACCCCACACCCCTCTCTCTTCTAGTGATGGTATGCAGCTGGGCAATGAAACGTCTCCGAGGAAGCAGGCAAGATGAGGGAGCCCCGAGGCCAGCCCTGAGCTACAGCCATTCCCTCTGCCAGGCCGGTGACTCTCTGAACTTCCATCATTTCGGCTCCAGATAGCAGCAGCAGCCTCCGGGGTCTGAAAGAGGAAGCAGCCAAAATATCCAGGGGCTGCGTAAAAGGGGACTTCAGGCCAGGCGCTTGGCCCCAAACCCCCTCGGCAAGAAACGCCACCAGGCCCTGTGTAAACAGCCCAACCGCCCGTGCCGGCAGCTGCACGAAAACCATGCCAGGTTTTTGAATTTCTCCCTCACACTCACACACACACACAGGACACACACCCTTCTGCATTTTCAGCTCAAATTCCATTTCAATAGACTTGGGCAAGCTGCATTCACAGGACTTGGCAGCTGGGAGGAGCCTAAGAGAATGTAAGGGGGGAAAAAAACCTCCGGAAGAGCAGCGTTGCAGATATCGTCCTTGACTTGTGACTTATGCTCACTTAGTGACTTTACGATCTTCCCAGAGGTATTTTCAACCTCACAGTTCTCCTCCTCCTCCTCCTCCCCCCCCTACTCCTCTACTTCCTCCTCCTCTTCCTTTTTCCACAAACCCCCCTCCCTTCTACCATTCCTCTTCCTCCTCTACTTCCTCCTCTTCCTCTACTTCTACCTCTACCACTCCTACTACTACTACTTCCTCCTCCTCCTCTACTTCCTCCTCCTCTTCCTTTTTCCACAAACCCCCCTCCCTTCTACCACTCCTCCTCCTCCCCCCTACTTCCTCCTCCTCCTCTACTTCCTCCTCCTCTACTCCTCCTCCTCCTACTTCCTCCTCCTCCTCTACTTCCTCCTCCTCTTCCTTTTTCCACAAACCCCCCTCCCTTCTACCACTCCTCCTCCTCCCCCCTACTTCCTCCTCCTCCTCTACTTCCTCCTCCTCTACTCCTCCTCCACCTACTTCCTCCTCCTCCTCTACTTCCTCCTCCTCTTCCTTTTTCCACAAACCCCCCTCCCTTCTACCACTCCTCCTCCTCCCCCCTACTTCCTCCTCCTCTACTTCCTCCTCCTCTACTCCTCCTACTTCCTCCTCCTCCTCTACTTCCTCCTCCTCTTCCTTTTTCCACAAACCTCACTCCCTTCTACCACTCCTCCTCCTCCCCCCTACTTCCTCCTCCTCCTCTACTTCCTCCTCCTCTACTCCTCCTCCACCTACTTCCTCCTCCTCCTCTACTTCCTCCTCCTCTTCCTTTTTCCACAAACCCCCCTCCCTTCTACCACTCCTCCTCCTCCCCCCTACTTCCTCCTCCTCCTCTACTTCCTCCTCCTCTACTCCTCCTCCACCTACTTCCTCCTCCTCCTCTACTTCCTCCTCCTCTTCCTTTTTCCACAAACCTCACTCCCTTCTACCACTCCTCTTCCTCCCCCCTTCCTCCTCCTCCTCTACTTCCTCCTCCTCTACTCCTCCTACTTCCTCCTCCTCCTCTACTTCCTCCTCCTCTACTTCCTCTTCCTCTACTCCTCCTACTTCCTCCTCCTCCTCTACTTCCTCCTCCTCTACTCCTCCTACTTCCTCCTCCTCCTCTACTTCCTCTTCCTCTACTTCCTCCTCCTCTACTCCTCCTCTACCACTCCTCCTACTACTACTTCCTCCTCCTCCTCTACTTCCTCCTCCTCTTCCTTTTTCCACAAACCCCCCTCCCTTCTACCACTCCTCTTCCTCCTCTACTTCCTCCTCTTCCTCTACTTCTACCTCTACCACTCCTACTACTACTACTTCCTCCTCCTCCTCTACTTCCTCCTCCTCTTCCTTTTTCCACAAACCCCCCTCCCTTCTACCACTCCTCCTCCTCCCCCCTACTTCCTCCTCCTCCTCTACTTCCTCCTCCTCTACTCCTCCTCCTCCTACTTCCTCCTCCTCCTCTACTTCCTCCTCCTCTTCCTTTTTCCACAAACCCCCCTCCCTTCTACCACTCCTCCTCCTCCCCCCTACTTCCTCCTCCTCCTCTACTTCCTCCTCCTCTACTCCTCCTCCACCACTCCTCCTCCTCCTACTTCCTCCTCCTCCTCTACTTCCTCCTCCTCTTCCTTTTTCCACAAACCTCACTCCCTTCTACCACTCCTCTTCCTCCCCCCTTCCTCCTCCTCCTCTACTTCCTCCTCCTCTACTTCCTCCTCCTCTACTCCTCCTCTACCACTCCTCCTACTACTACTTCCTCCTCCTCCTCTACTTCCTCCTCCTCTTCCTTTTTCCACAAACCCCCCTCCCTTCTACCACTCCTCCTCCTCCCCCCTACTTCCTCCTCCTCCTCTACTTCCTCCTCCTCTACTCCTCCTCCTCCTACTTCCTCCTCCTCCTCTACTTCCTCCTCCTCTTCCTTTTTCCACAAACCCCCCTCCCTTCTACCACTCCTCCTCCTCCCCCCTACTTCCTCCTCCTCCTCTACTTCCTCCTCCTCTACTCCTCCTCCACCTACTTCCTCCTCCTCCTCTACTTCCTCCTCCTCTTCCTTTTTCCACAAACCTCACTCCCTTCTACCACTCCTCTTCCTCCCCCCTTCCTCCTCCTCCTCTACTTCCTCCTCCTCTACTCCTCCTACTTCCTCCTCCTCCTCTACTTCCTCTTCCTCTACTTCCTCCTCCTCTACTCCTCCTACTTCCTCCTCCTCCTCTACTTCCTCCTCCTCTACTCCTCCTACTTCCTCCTCCTCCTCTACTTCCTCTTCCTCTACTTCCTCCTCCTCTACTCCTCCTCTACCACTCCTCCTACTACTACTTCCTCCTCCTCCTCTACTTCCTCCTCCTCTTCCTTTTTCCACAAACCCCCCTCCCTTCTACCACTCCTCCTCCTCCCCCCTACTTCCTCCTCCTCCTCTACTTCCTCCTCCTCTACTCCTCCTCCTCCTACTTCCTCCTCCTCTTCCTTTTTCCACAAACCCCCCTCCCTTCTACCACTCCTCCTCCTCCCCCCTTCCTCCTCCTCCTCTACTTCCTCCTCCTCTACTCCTCCTACTTCCTCCTCCTCCTCTACTTCCTCTTCCTCTACTTCCTCCTCCTCTACTCCTCCTACTTCCTCCTCCTCCTCTACTTCCTCCTCCTCTACTCCTCCTACTTCCTCCTCCTCCTCTACTTCCTCTTCCTCTACTTCCTCCTCCTCTACTCCTCCTCTACCACTCCTCCTACTACTACTTCCTCCTCCTCCTCTACTTCCTCCTCCTCTTCCTTTTTTCACAAACACCCCTCCCTTCTACCACTCCTCCTCCTCCCCCCCACTTCCTCCTCTTCCTCTACTTCCTCCTCCTCTTCCTTTTTCCACAAACCCCTCTCCCTTCTACCACGGATGATATTCCATAGTTGGGTCATTGAAACACCAAGCTCAGAGAGCACCAAGAAACCCAGTCCTCCTCTTCCTCCACCTCTTCTTCTTGTTCTTCTCCTTCTCCTTCCCCTTCCTTCTCCTCCATAACCACCACTACACCACACACCTCATGCTCTTCTAATACTGATGATGGTATATAGTTGGGTCGTGAAATGTTTGCAAGAAACTCACCAAGTTCAGAGAACCCCAAGAAACCCACAGTCTTCCTCCTCTTCCTCCTCCTCCTCTTCTTTTCCACAAACCCTTCTCCCTTCTAGCACTGATGATATTCCATAGTTGGGTCATTGAAACGTTTGCAAAAAAAAAAAAAAACCCCACCGAGTTCAGAGAGCACCAAGAAACCCACAAGGGAAAGGGCGAAGAAAAAGCAAATCACGGGAAATCCTTTCAGCCACCTGGGGTGGGGCTTTCCAGGTGAGAAAGTGGATCCGGCTTTGCAATTGGTTTCATCCGAGAGAGACGGTGTCCTGGGGGCGAGGGGTGGAGCCAGGTGGCGCGAGCCCATAGTTCCTGTTTTTGGGATGACCCGGTTGAGAACTGGCTGAGCCAGGAAGCCTAACCCGCCCGTCAGCCTTTTTGACGGCTGGGAACGGATCCAGCAGAGCTCTTGATCAGCACACCTCTCCCTTAGGGATCGCCACGTGGTCTCCCATCCAAGGATCAAAGAAATCCAACCCTGCTTCGCTTCCTGAGATCAGTCAAGGTTGCTTTTAAATAATAATAATTTAAAGAAGGGGGGGGGAAAAACAGAATTAAAGGGGTTGGCATCCTGCTTTAAAAGGTCACTCACCTTGTCCAAGATTGCCTTGTTCTCTCAGTTTCTTCCTTTTTTCACAATTTGATACTCTACCTATTTTTATACCTTATATATATACCTTAGATAGATAGATGATAGATAGATAGATGATAGATAGATAGATAGATAGATAGATAGATAGATAGATAGATAGATAGATAGATAGATGATAGATAGATAGATAGATACCTTATATGCTCTCTCATTCCCTCTCCCCCATCCACCCATCCATCCATCCATCCATCTATCTTATACCCAGTTGGGCCCTCAGTGGGATAACTGGTGGGGTTCCTCCTTCGTTTGGGTTGCAATAATCCCAACGACCACCAGAGGGCAGCCTAGAGATTACAGTAATTCCAAATCTGTCCTCTATATTCAGTGTCGCACAAACATGGCGACTTTAAGACGGGTGGACTTCAACTCCCAGAATTCCCCAGCTGGCTGGGGAATTCTGGGAGTTGAAGTCCACCCGTCTTAAAGGCAGTCATCTTGAGAAACCCTGGAGTAGCCCCTGTGAGAGAGATGGGTGTTACACGGGCACCCAATTGTGTCTTCTCCGAGTTCTTTTATTATTTATTTAAATTTATTCATTACCGAGGTCCCGTGGATGGAAGATTTGACCTGAAGCTATCCATTATTCAGACATCTGTTGTGTTGTGTCTCTTGGCCTCCCTTTTTCTGTCTCAGTTTGTTATGCTAGTCCTTACTCTTCCTCCCTCCCCTCTGTTACCAGCCTTCCTCTTTCTTTCTCTTCCCTGCCTTCCTTCTCCTTTTTCTGCCTTCCTTTTCTTCCTCCTCCTCCCTCTAGTCCTCAGTTCCTTCTTTCCTCCCTCCCTCCTTCACCTCTGACTTTTCCTTTCCTTTCTTCCTATTCCTTCCTTCTCCTTCCTCACTCCCCCTTAGAATATTTCCTCCTTCCCTTCCTCCCATCCTTCCTTTCCCTCCCTCCCTCCCTTCGTTCTTTCCATATTTTTCTCTTTCCTCTCTTCCTTCCTTTTTTCCATCCCCTTTTCATTCTTTCCCTTTCTTTCCTCCTTCCCTCTTTTGTTCCCTTCCTTCCCTTTTGTGCTTCCATCTTTCCTTCCTTCCCTCTCCCTCCCTCATTTCTGTTTCTTTCCTTTCTTTCCCTTCCTTTTTCCACCCCTTTCTTTTTATTCTTTCCCTTCCCTGTCCTTTTCCTTCCTTTCCTCCTTCCCTTTTTGTTCCCTTCCTTCCCTTTTTTCCTTCCTCTCCCTCCCTTACTTCCGTTTCCCTTTCCTTTCTCTTCCTTTTTTCATCCCTTTCTTTTCATTCTTTACTTTTCCTTTCCTTTCCTTTTCCTTCTTTTTCTCCTTCCCTCTCTTTTGTTCCTTCTGCCTTCCTTCTTTCCCTCCCGCTTCCTTCCTTTCCCCCCCTTCCTCTTTCTTCTTCTTCTTCTCATCTCCCCCCTCCCTTTCTCTACCCACTCCCTTCTCCTTCATCCAGCCTGCCCTCCAGCATCAAGCTGCTGGATGCATCCATCTATCCAACTCTAAGGCCTCGCTCGGAGGTTACAGATTAGCCTTCTGTCCCTCAGTAACAAGGGGTATCGGTCTCTGCTTTTACAACCCCCCCCTCCTCCATTAGAGGGTGAAGGATATGGAAGCCCCCCTCCACCTCCCTCTCCAATTCACTCATTTCAATTTTCAGTTGCTCTGAGTCTGCTGCTCCCCTAGGGCTTAATCCACCCAACCGGGTTGAAACAGAAAAAAAAAAAGACACAACAGGCTGAATTTAAAAGAACAAGACTTTTAATACAAATAAATTTACAGGACTTGTGTTCTCCTTCCCCCGTCCCTCCCCTTCCCAACACTTCCTCCATATTAAATCCCCAGAACAAAGGAACATCCAAATATCTAGAAAGAACAAACAAGGGAAGAAAAAAAATTATAAATAGTAGAATTTTGCAGATTCATCGTTCTTCGAATACAAGGCGAGGATCTCTGTCCACAAACACACACTCGCATGCAATTACACACTTAGTGTCTTCCCCACAGAGATAAGGGAGGGGGGGAATTCTCCATGGGTGGGTGGGTGGGGGGGCTCAACAACAGCCTTATCAAAATGTGCCCATTTCCCAAATCAACCCATTTCAACGATTCTCGGCTGAACTGGGAAGATTTGTTTTTGTTTTAAATGAGAAACATCCATTAAACAATTGTTTATAAACATCTTCGAACTGGTGAAGTCATTGAACCAAATGAGACGCCCCTCACGCTGAGTTGCGGTTGTGAGAAATGTACCACCCCGTGGTAAACGTGGAGTGCGAATTAAGGATATTGGATTAAGATGGGTTTGGGGGGACAATTGCAAATTATGGGAATGAGCCAGTCGGTGTGCTGCAGCCTCCAGAAAAAGCCAATGCAATCCTAGTCTGCCTTTAGAAGAGGGATCATTTCAAGAGAACGCAAAGTGTTAGTAGTACCGCTTTATCCTGCCTTATTTAAGACCACATTGGGAATAGTTGCATCCAGTTCTGGTTGCCACGATATAAAGTAAGATGTGGAGACTCTAGAAAGAGTGCAGAGAAGAGCAACGAAGAGGATGAGGGGACTGGAGGCTAAAACGTATGAAGAACGGTTGCAGGAACTGGGTATGTCTAGTTTAATGAAAAGAAGGACTAGGGGAGGCATGATAGCAGCCTTCCAATATTTGAGGGGCTGCCACAAAGAAGAGTTGGGGGTCAAGCTATTCTTCAAAGGACCTGAAGGTAGGGCAAGAAACAACAGATGGAAACTAATCAAGGAGAGAAGCAACCTGCAACTAAGGAGAAATTTCCTGACAGTGAGAACAATTAATCAGTGGAACAACTTGCCACTAGAAGTTGTAGTGGCGTCTTCCATCAATGGAGGTTTTTAAGAAGAGATTGGACCACCATTTGTCTGAACTGGTAAAGGGTTTCCTACTTGAGCAGGGGGTTGGATTAGATGACCTCAAAGGTCCCTTCCAACTCTTGTTCTGAACGGAAGAACAATTTTTCCCCCTTCTCTTTTGAAGAAATATTTTCCTACAGAATCACTGCTTTTGAACGTACGTGTCCTGCGGATGATATCTACATCAGACCTCAAGGTTCCTAACGCAGTCAGGGATGATGGGAGCTGTAGTCCCCCAGGGACGATGGGAACTGTAGTCCCCCCATAAATTTGGAAAAAAACCCTCATCTTTATGGAGAAATGAGATTTAAAAACAGAGGGAGGTTCTTTGGAAGCTTCCCACACACGTCAAAAGGATTATTTATTTATTTTATTAATTATTTATTAATTAAATTTATATGCCGCCCCTTCTCCTTACGGACTTATGCAATGCAGCGAAAAAAACCCAAATTATTTTGGAGGTGGCAAAGAGCGATTCTAGATATTTCAGAGTGCTGGGGGGGGCGAGGGGGGGCGGGATGGATTAAAATGCAGCAGAAGTAGTCCTCGATGTACGACCACAATCTAGCCTAGGATTTTTGGTCGCTAAATGAGACAGTTGTTAAGCGAGTTTCGCGCTTCCCCCTTCTACGACCTTTCTTGCCACAGATGTTAAGTGAATCGGCGCAGCGGTTAGTAACCGCCGCGCCGTTAAGTGAGGTCGTAAAATGGGGATCAGGGGACACCCCCCGGGACAGTGCCGCCTGTCATAAATACGAGTCAGTTGCCAAGCGCCTGAATTTTGATCAGGTGAAACCACGGGGGAGGTTGCAACGGTGGCAAGTATGAAAACGGTCGTAAGTCACGTTTTTTTTCAGTGCCGCTGTAACGCCGAGCGGTCACTAAATGAAAAGGGCTGTAAATCGAGGATTACTGTGCCTGAAGAATGGCCTAACAGACATAAAATTGTGTCTCCTCACAAAACGTCTGTCTGCTCCAGGACATAAACCACAGGCCAAAGCAACCGGGCTCCTGAATCGGGCAGTGGGTTGGACTAGATGATCTCTTGAGGTCTCCTCCCGAACCACCTTTCAGGATTTCCCAAAACAATTCGCCTCGGTTTACTCCCTTGTTAACAGGATGGGCAGCCAGCTCCTCCGAGGGAAATATTGTCCATCCGTAAGACATCTGGCAACTGACACCATTGGGCAAGATTGCCCGGGGCAAGATAGGAACCTTTCCCCCCCCACCCCACCCCACCCTCATTGAAATCTTGCCACCTTCTGAACTGCCGTCCCCATTCTCTCAAAATAAGAATCCATTTTGGCCCAATTTCAATCTGCATGAGGCTGGAAATGATGTCAAAAGAGGCAGGTTTTTTTCCCCCCCCTGGAATAATGCCGGACTCCGTTTCGCTCAACAAGGATGGGCAGGAAAAGTGGCTAACAAGAGGCTGGACTAGAAGATACCCAGACACAAAGGATGCGTTCGCATACAATTGGCCAGGTTTGGCTAAAATATACTGCTCCAAAAAAATAAAGGGAACCCAAGCCGAAGACACCCGAGATCTGAATGAATGAAATAGCCTTATTAAATACTTTGCTATTTTCATACAGTAGTTTATGCACTGCTCAAACAACTCAAGGGAACACAAAACTACTGTATGTAACAAACAAAGTATTTATTAAGGCTATTTCATTCATTCAGATCTCGGATGTCTTCGGCTTGGATTCCCTTCATTTTTTGGAGCAGTGTATATCAGGCTGATTTGTAGAGCAGAGTTTTTTCTCCAGAAGGGAGAAAAAGGACAATAGATCATTGGAAGCCAAACAAAAAAAATAAATAAATCTCACCCCAATAAGGAAAAAAAAAAATCACAAAAGTATTTTGACCAAATTTGACACTTTCCAAGCTTGGTGGACTACATCTCCCCTCATCCCCCAAGCCCAGTTACGGGTTAATCCTCGACTTACGGCCAACAATGGATGGAGCCCAAAATTTCACGGCTCAGTGAGTTTCGCCCCCTTTTACAACGTTTTCGGCATAATCACTGCAGGTCCTTAAGCGAATCGTGCGGTCGTTAAGGCAAACCGGCTTCCTCCATTGGCTGGGAGGGGTTCATGATCGCCAATCGAATGAGCCCAGGATATTGCAACCGTCATCAATACAAGCCAGTTGCCCAAATTTTGATCACATGGCCGCCAGGGATGCTTAAAACGGTTAAAAAAACGCCGTGAAAAACTTCCGTTTTTCCGTTGTGACTTTGGTCACTAAACGAACGGCCGTAAATCGAGGACTGCCTGTAATCTAGTGGGAATTTTAGACTCTCTCTCGAACACTGACCTGCAGATGGGTACCTGTCCCTCACCTGGCGTAAGCCACGCCCACACGCCTCCTTTTGTGGGCGTGGCCCACCCAAAAACTCTCATTGGCCTACAAGGAGTCCTTGGGAGGTGGCATGGATTTTGCCCCGTGCTCTGCCAGGAAGCTTTTCTTGGTCGTAAGCCAAGACGGTTTTTTTGCATTCTTGCACCTGTTTAACAATAAAACGTGGGGATTTTCCAGATCATTCAGCCGTTCCGCCTTCTATTGTTCCCAAGTTGCTTTGGCTAAAAAAAAAAATCCCCCCTTAGACTCGAACTCGGTTCCCAGGGTCGAAACCCCACCGAGGGGTGTCATGCCACCCTTGGAGAGAAACCATCTCGGCTTCTGATTTGATAGCCTTGGTGGGGGGGGGGGTTTACCCCCCCACTCCTGAGCAATAGGTGTAAAGGAGAGGAAGCGAGGGTTAACCGCGTGATGCCGAGGGCAGGACGATGCCCTGGGCATCGTGGGCAAGCTCCAAGGGCATCCCGTAATGTCACTTCCAAAATCGATCATGTGGCACGGGACGTAGCTGGCACTGAGTGGGGAGCACATGGCAACCTCCTTCTGTGAGGCGACTACAATTTGGGGGGTGGGGGCTTTCCCTGAGAGAAAAGGGGGGGGGCGTTTTTAAGGACACTCTCCGAGTCTCCAAACGAGGGTCCTCGAAGAGATGCCCTTCAAAGGTAATATAATCCGTGACTCCCATCATCCACAGCCACCGTAGAACCAGGCTGATCCCCTCTTGGAAAATTTTGAACAGGTGAAGGACGTTTTTTCAGTAAATAAGTAAATAAGAGAAGAGCGGATTTGTAGCTCAGGGATGAATTGTGGAGTCCTTGGTGCTTTCTAAGGTTGTGAGTTCTAGTCCTGCCTTAGGCCCACTCCCTTCTAACATTGATGATGTCCCCTAGTTGGGTAATGAAATGGTTGTTTAGAACACCACCAAGCTCAGAGAGCACCAAGGACCCGACAGTAAACAACAGCCAACACAGACAGGACAAGCCACTTGTTTATAAACAGAGAGCAAACCACCGCCCCCTCCCATCTAGCACGGATGACGTTACCTCGTTGGGTCACGAAACGTCTGTAAGCAAAACAGCCAAGCTCAGACAGCGCTCAAGGGCCCTACAGTTTTCTCCATTTGTGTGTTTGTGCGTCTTGACAAGCCTCAAGCTGGGATGCAAGCAATCCGTGCACGACTCCCAAACCACCATGGTTGGAAAAGATTTTAAGGTTAATGTGACAAGTCCTGGAGACAACGAGTCGCAAACAGAAATAAAGAGCCTCGGACAACGTTGAGGAGCTCGACCCTCGACGTTGGCGTTCCCACCCACCCTCTTCACCGACGGCTGCTATACGTTGGATACTTTCTGCGCCTCTTTGGCCTGTCGGAGTCCATACAGCCACTTAATGACCCGAGCATTGCGTTCGATGATGGAGATCCCGTACGGCATGCGCTCGGCTTGCCTGTCCTCCACGGTGACGGTGCTGCGTCGGGAGTGGGTCCCCACCGAACTGCTGGTGCTGACGCTGTGGAATTTGACGGACACAATGTCCGAGCTGGCTCGAGTGAACCTCTCCATCTCCATGTCTCCGACGTCCTCGGGATCCAAACCACAATAGTTGAAGAAGCGTTCCAAGTCGGCCGTAGCCCGCGAATATCGGTCGCTCAAGTCTGATTTGGACCGGTGTAACAAGGTCTGGCGTTTGGCACTATCGGTCCGCGTCTCTCCCCTCGGGCTCGGGCAGCTGAGAGGGGTGGCAGGCAGGTTTTTGGGGGGCGCTGGCGGAGCAGGGAGCGGAGACAGTTGGATAGCAGGGGTACCTCTGGCCGGCGACACACCGCAGGGCCGGACGTCCACTCGGCGGACAGCCACAGTGCTGGATGGCTTGGAAGACGCCGAACTTTGCGAGAGTTTGCTCATGTCGGTCATGGGCTTCTTCTTAGGGGTGGAAGGGAGGTTGTCCAGATTCCGGCTATGGACCTTGGCTATCCACGGGCTGTCCGAAGGGCTCAGCTCCGGTTTGGGGAAGGTAAGGGGGCTGTCACAAAAATTGATCAAGTTATTGAGGATTTCCAAGTTGAGGGACGATTTGGTCCCGCCACCTTCTCCCCGCCGCCCCACTTGAGGGACCTTGCGGTTGGGGGTGAACATCGCCCGCCTGACCCCAGGGGTGAAGAGCGGCTGTTTGAGCACCAACGGCCGGATGGGGTCCTGTTTGGTGGTGGCCACCTGTTGACTCTTGACGTACTTGGCTTTGTCCGCCTCCAGACGTTCCACAGCGCTGAGCTTCCGGGAGGTGCTGACCGGGGGCCGGCGAAAGTATTCCGGCCCTTTATTGAGGATACGGAAGGGCATGGCGGAGGTGAAAGGGGCCGTGGCCGTCACGGTGCTCATGGCCCGGCTGGCTTGTAGGGTCTCCACCGGCATGGCGAGCTGGCGCCGACTGATCCCCCGCGTGAGACTTCTTTTGCGACGATCCTCAAGGGAAAGGATTCACATGCCCCGGGGTTGGCTGTTGTCAAGCACTGGAGTGGTCTCTTATTGGCAGGCGGACAGGGCAGCTTTCCCAGATGGATGACAGCCTGCGGGGAAGAGAAGGCAGCTCCTAGTCTCTACTGGCGGGCAGGGCAGCTTTCCCAGACGGACGACAGCCTGCGGAGAAGAGAAGGCAGAGAGATCGGCAGCTCCCAGTCTCTGCTTGCTGGCGGGCAGGGCAGCTTTCCCAGACGGACGACAGCCTGCGGAGAAGAGAAGGCAGAGAGATCGGCAGCTCCCAGTCTCTGCTGGCGGGCACGGCAGCTTTCCCAGACGAACTACAGCCTGCGGAGAAGAGAAGGCAGAGAGATCGGCAGCTCCCAGTCTCTGCTGGCTGATAGGGCAGCTTTCCCAGACGGACAGGCAGCCTGCGGAGAGGAGAAAGCAAAGAGATCAGGGCTCTCTCTCTCCTAGCACAGCCCCAGGCTCTGCTCTGCTAGCAGCTTTCCAGCCGGACGGCAGCCTGCAAAGGAGAGAAAGGCAGGGAGATCTGAGCTCTCTCTCTCGCTGCTTTACGGAGCGCTGCTCGCCTGGTCTCGCCTCGCCTCGCCCGGGCAGCGTCCCCAAGACAAAGGCAGCAACAGCCGCTGGGCGAGGAGCGCCCGGTTGCCTATTTCAATGGGAAGACCCCGCCCACCCCTCTCCACGGGGGGCCGCCCGGCCGGCCAATCAACAGCGGCGGGGAGACTTCGAATGCCAGCGCGGACCTATCAGGAGGAGGCGGAGGAAGCTCCCGCGGGGGGGGGGGGGAGAAGAGATTCATTGAATGAAAAAGAGCCCCCGCGGGAGAAACAGCGGAGAAAAAAGGGAGCGACGTTCTCCATCTGGTCCGCCCGCTGGCTTGCAGCCCCCGCCGGGGGAGGAAGATGAGGAGGGAGGGGGGAGGGGGGAGGATCCCTCCATCCTTCCCCCCTTGCTCGTGTCCTCCTTCTGGTCCTCCTCCTTCCTCCAAGCCCTGACATCACCTGCGCTCTTCCCACAATGTTACTCACCTGGCTGCGTTCACACAAAACCCCAAACCCGTTTCCCGTGTGTGTGTGTGTGTGTGTGTGTGTGTGTGTGTGTGTGTGTGTGTGAGATCAGGGGTCTCTCTCCCCCGCCCCCCCCCAAATCATAAAAAAGGAATCAAAGGGATCGCTGCTTAAGACATGCCCCCACCCCGCTCATCATCCCGGTTTATCGACGGCGAACCTGGGTCACGCGTGTTGTGTGAACGCGTGTGCTCCCGCTCCAAAGGGAAAGGAGCGAGGGTTCGGATGGGAGACCGCCTTCCCCCTCTTCCTCGTCCCGGGTCTAATTTCCACCACCTCCCAAAGGCAGGAGGCGGGGAGGAAGAGAACAGCTCAATAACAAGAGTTGGAAGGGACCCTGGAGGTCATCTAGTCCAACCCGGCCCGCCCAAGCAGGAGACACTACTACAACCATTTCTGACGGATGTCAATCCAGCCTCTTTTTGAAAGCTTTAGCCTAGATTTAACAGAGTTGGAAGGGACCTTGGAGGGCATCTAGTCCAACCCCAAGCAGGAGACCCTACTACAACATTTCTGGAAAGGCCACTCGGCTCTCCCCTGCCCGGAGGAGAGGTGGGGAGAGGGATTTCCACGCATCCCTTCCGGATTTTGGATTGGGAGTTGCAGCTCATTCTCAGGATGGGGGTGGGGTGGGGGGGAGAGGGGAGGGGAAGGGGGCACGAAAAAGCCTTTGGGGGATGTGAACCTCTCTTAAGAATGGATGTTCCCCTTGTCGCGTTGGAACAACTCCGGAGTTGAGGCTCAGCTGGGGTTCAGTCTCCTTCATTAGGCAAAAAGCTGGGCTGCGTTTTTTATTTTTGGCTATCCTGCCATTTTTTAAAGTTATTATTTAATAAGTAACTCAAGGAGACGAAGAAACGAGCACTTTTTTCTCCTCCTAACAACTGCTTCTCCCCATAACAACAGCAACCGGTGGGGTGGGGTGGGGTGGGCTGAGAGAGAGGGATGGTCCCTGAGCACATAACTGGCTTTCATGTTTAAGGCAGGATTAGAACTCACTGTCTCCTGGTGATTGGTCCAATGTCACTAGGCAGACTTTTGTGCCTAAGCAGGGAAAAGAATTCTTATTCTCATTCATTCTCTCGTTTTCTCTCTCTCCCTCTCTTTCCCCCTCTCTTCCTCTCTCCCTCTCTCCCTTCCTCCCTCACCCCCTCTCAAGCTTTCTCTCTATCATGTCTGTCTGTCTGTCTGTCTATCTATCTATCATCTATCGATCAATCTATCATCTATCTTTCTATCATCTATCTGTTGATCTATCTTCTATCTATCTTCTCTCTATATCTATCTATCTATTGATCTATCATCTATCATCTATCTATCTATCTATTGATCTATCTATCTATCATCTATCTATCTTACTGTTGATCTATCATCTATCTATCTAACTTCTATCTATATCTTTATCTATCATCTATCTATCATCTATCTATCTTATCTGTTGATCTATCTATCATCTATCTATCTATCTATCTATCATCTATCTTTCTATCATCTATCTGTTGATCTATCTTCTATCTATCTTCTCTCTATATCTATCTATCTATTGATCTATCATCTATCATCTATCTATCTATCTATTGATCTATCTATCTATCATCTATCTATCTTACTGTTGATCTATCATCTATCTATCTAACTTCTATCTATATCTTTATCTATCATCTATCTATCATCTATCTATCTTATCTGTTGATCTATCTATCATCTATCTATCTATCTATCTATCTATCTATCTATCTATCTATCTATCATCTATCATCTATCTATCTATTGTTCTATCTATCTATCATCTATCTATCATCTATCGATCGATCGATCAATCAATCCATCTATCCATCTATCATTTGTCCATCCTTCCATCCACCCACCCACCCACCCATCTATCCATCCATCCACTGGTATATCTGTATCTATCATCCGTATACCTACCTACCTACCTACCTCTCTCTCTACCTATATTTTAAAGTCTTGAAATAATTTTCAAATTCACGTATATTCCATGTGGCTTTCTCCTCCAGAGGACTGGATGGGAATCCTTCCCTCGGTCTTTCAGCCAACTCACCTGTTTACCGAATTAATCCGATTTCTGCATTTCCATAATTTATTGTGCCTTAAGCGAGCACTGCAGGCTCAGCCACACACAAAAAATGACAAACAGTCTTAGCAGGTTGTGCAATAACAGTATTATATCACAACTGCTGTGAGTCTGCTCTTGAAATGTTTCCAGGGTTGATCGGGATTTAAATATAGTCTAATATTGCATTGTTGTTTCTAAGGGTATTGTTTCCTGTTTATGGCTAGGAGTGCTTTTCGTCTGTCACTCTTGATTGGCAAATCAGATTTCCTTGGATTTCTAAGAGAAGCAACCTTGGAACGGAAGATGCCCTAAAAGGACAAATTTTAGATACGATAAAAGAAATCTAAATATACAATCAGGTGTTACAGAAAATCAGTGCGCAACAATGATCATTGAATTGCAGTTTCCTTCTAATACCACTTTCTAATTCTCTAATCCCATTTTTCTCAACCTTGGTCACTTTTAAGGTAAGCGGACTTCAACTCCCAGAATTCTCTAGGTAGCATGGCTGACTGGGGCATTCTGGGAATTGAAGTCCACCCACCTTAAAGGGCCCAAGGTTGAAAAACAGCTTTTACCAGAAGAGGAAAACTACAACTCCCAAAATTCCAAGCCAAACGCTGCTTAGCTGGCTGGGGAATCCTGGGAGTTGAAGTCCACCCTTCTTAAAGGGCCCAAGGTTGAAAACTATTTGTATAGACACTGACTGGCTACATTTACCCAATGCAATTCTCTCGGAGACAAAGTGGTTACCTTCTTCAACCAAGCAAACCCTGGTTAGTTTTATTCTATTAGTTTTGTGGTACCTTAGTGTACAGAGCAAATTCAACTTGTTCGGTCTAGTGGCTAATGTGCTGGCCTAGAAACCAGGAGATGGTGAGTTCTAGTCCTGCCTTAGGCACGAAAGCCAACTGGGTGACTTAGGGCCAATCACCAGGAGAAGGTGAGTTCTAGTCCCGCCTTAGGCACGAAAGCCAACGGGGTGACTTACGGCCAATCACCGGGAGAAGGTGAGTTCTAGTCCCGCCTTAGGCACAAAAGCCAACTGGGTGGCTTAGGGCCAATCACCCGGAGAAGGTGAGTTCTAGTCCCGCCTTAGGCACGAAAGCCAACGGGGTGACTTAGGGCCAATCACCGGGAGAAGGGGAGTTCTAGTCCCGCCTTAGGCACGAAAGCCAACTGGGTGACTTAGGGCCAATCACTGGGAGAAGGTGAGTTCTAGTCCCGCCTTAGGCATGAAGCTGGCAGGGTGACTTTGAGCCAGTGTCTTCCTCTCAGCCCAACCTACCTCACAAGGTTATGGCTGTGGGGAAAATAGGAAGAGGAAGGAGTATTACGTCTGTTTGCCACTTTAACTTACTTATAAAAAATAATAAAGGTGGGATAAAAATAAATACCTAAAAATAAAACAATTAAATAGCCTGTGCAGAAAATGAGTTTTTCCAGCATCCCAATGAAGCCTGTAATTTGAACCTTTTAACGAGTTTCGTTTTATAGTTTTAATATAGTATTGTATGTTTTAACTTTCGAATGGGAACCGCCCAGAGCTGGTTCTAAAATGGGCAGCGGTATAAATGTTTCAATGAAATAAAACCATACAATCTACACAGCCGACAGAACAGCCAGCTTTTGCAATACGCTTGACCTGGTTATTGGATTAACCCTTTCTCTGCTTTGGCACCTTCAAAGGTTAGGAAGACGGTGAGTAGGTTTTCTCAGGATATTTTTATTTCTTCATACAATCTTTGCAGAGCGGCCCCCTTCTGAGACTCTGGGTGGTGGAAAACCAGAAGTGATGAATAAAAAATTAATCTAGTCTAATAATATAATATAATTATAATATGATGTGATAATATAATATAATGTTATAGTACAGTTAAGTATTAATATAGTACTAGTATTAGTATCGTGTCATATAGTATAGTATTAGTATAGTACTAGTATAGTATAGTATTAGTATAGTGCTAGTATCTTCATGGTGGGTGTCAGTCTCCTTCATGTATGGATTGGAGGGGTTTAAAGTGGCTAATGATGCAGCTGCGGTCTGGCTTCTTGTCCATGGTCGTGCCTCATCATCGGTGTGGGTATGAGTCTGTTTTCCGCATGGATGTGTGGTGGTGACACACATCCATGCATGGCCCTCATGAGTGTGGGTCTGGTGTCATTCCTCGTGTTAGGGACTCGTTTGTCAATAAGGGCAGGTTTCCAAATGGCTGGTAGGCAGGAGGTATCATCTTGTTTATTCATGCTGTGTGGGTGTTTTTCTATCTCAATGGCGTCTCTGATTATTCTGTTGTTAAAGTGTTCAGTTTTGGCGATAGTTCTGGTCTTTTTAAAGTCAATTTCATGTCCTGTGGCTTTTAGGCGTTGACCATAGCTGCATCATTAGCCACTTTAAACCCCTCCAATCCATACATGAAGCAGACTGACACCCACCATGAAGATGTGGTACGACCACGAACTCAACGCCAAACAACAGCAACGCAGCTCACCAGCTCAAATCCCCCTGCAACTCACACTAGCAGTTAAAAGGAAGAAACACCTGCGATCACACATTGCTCCTAGAAGCACGAAGCCAAGAACACCAGCCTGAAGATGATGAATGAGACTTCGTCGAAACGTTGCCAAGACACTTCCAATTTTACGCGGGAGAAAACCTGAATAACCAAAGACCTACATACAAACACCGCAAAAACCTCAGAAAACATATATATGTATGTATGTATTTCTCTTTAGCCAGGTTCTTCCTACATAAATCAAGATTTTTATGCAGCCCTAGTTCAGTGAAATCACAATCCACTAGTTTCTAGGCTTTTTTTTCCCTAGCAGCCAGCAGACCCTCTGCTGCCCATTGGGAGACTAAGATAGATCTATTTCAGGTTTATAAGCCGTCATCAGTTAGCCACACCCTCAACCCATGTATCCTCCCTGTAAAGGTCCCGGGAGTCACAAAAGATCCCCTTTTGCGACCGTCTGACAAGCCAAGTCAATGGGGAAGCCAGTTTCACTTAACAACCGGGTTTCTAATTTAACTGCAGGGATTCCCTTAACAATTGTAGCAAGAAAAGTCATAAAATGGAGCAAAACTCCCTTAGCCACAGGAATTTTGGGTCCAATTGTGGTCATAAGTCGAGAACGATCTGTAAAATAAAATAAATCAAACAAAATAGAATAAAATAAAATTAATAAAAGCATAAAATGCCCTTCCTTCCTTCCCTTCTTTCCTCTCTCTCTCTCTCTTTCTTTGTTTCTTCCTTCCTTCTTCCCTCCCCCTCTCTTCTTTCTTTCTCCTCCTTCCTTCCTTTCTTTTTATTCCTCCCTCCCTCCCTCCCTTTTCCTTCCTTCCTTCATTCCTTCCTTCCTTCCTTCCTTCCTTCCTTCCTTCCTTCCTTCCTTCCTCCTTCAAGATCAACACCTACCATCAATCAGATCAAAGGCATTCTAGCAAATATCTGTTTTTCCTGTTGCCGTGTGAAATGCAGAGTTTTTTCAGGCTGGGCGAAATTCAGCAAGGTGGCACACCTAAGGGCACGAAAGCAAAGCTCTGCAATTCATTCCTTCCTCCCTCTCTCTCTCTCCCCCGGCTTTTCCCACAGCCTCAGGTAGACTGCATTGCTCCATGGAGGCTCCCTTTCACAATTCCGCAGGCAGAAATCTGCCTAAAAACTCCATCCCCTTTCGGAGAAGAGCTGGAGAAGAAAAGAGGGGGGGAAAATATGAAAGAGGAAAGCAGAAAAAGAGCAGCCTGAGAAAAAATTGGACAAAACGTAGAATAAATTTGTGGGGAGGGGGGGAAGACCCCGAAGTTTCCATCATCACCCTTTTTTGCAAAACCGAAGAATCTTGTCGTGTAAATACAGACTTCCAGAAAAGGAGGAGTTGTGTTAAATGCTAAGCCTTTGTTTAGAGTGATTTCTTTTCTTTTCCAGACAAAAAAACCTGAAGCATCGTTGGGCGATGAAACGTGAGCTGAATAATAATAATTAAAAGTGGAAACCCAGCCCTTGAAAGAGGAGAGGATTCAGCACAGAAAAAGGCCGTCTCCCGCCTTCAAGGGATGGACCCACAAAGGGTTATGCATCTTCCTGATCCCCAGAATACCTTTATTTCAGCCTAAACTCTGCAGACATTTCTCCAGTCTGACGCTTTTAAGAGTGTTTTTCAACCTTGGTCCCTTTAAGAAGGGTGGACTTCAACTCCCAGAATTCCCCAGCCAGCCATGCAGCATTTGGCTTGGAATTTTGGGAGTTGTAGTTTTCCTCTTCTGGAAAAAGCTGTTTTTTCAACCTTGGGCCCTTTAAGATGGGTGGACTTCAATTCCCAGAATGCCCCAGTCAGCCATGCTACCTAGAGAATTCTGGGAGTTGAAGTCCGCTTACCTTAAAAGTGACCAAGGTTGAGAAAAATGGGATTAGAGAATTAGAAAGTGGTATTAGAAGGAAACTGCAATTCAATGATCATTGTTGCGCACTGATTTTCTGTAACACCCGATTGTATATTTAGATTTCTTTTATCGTATCTAAAATCTGTCCTTTTAGGGCATCTTTCGTTCCAAGGTTGCTTCTCTTAGAAATCCAAGGAAATCTGATTTGCCAATCAAGAGTGACAGACGAAAAGCACTCTTAGCCATAAAAAGGAAACAATAGCCTTAGAAACAACAATGCAAGATTATACTATATTTAAATCCTGATCAACCCTGGAAACATTTCAAGAGCAGACTCACAGCAGTTGTGATATAATACTGTTATTGCACAACCTGCTAAGTCTGTTTGTCATTTTTTGTGTGTGGCTGAGCCTGCAGTGCTCGTTAAAGGCACAATAAATTATGGAAATGCAGAAATCGGATTAATTCAGTAAACAGGTGAGTTGGCTGAAAGACCGAGGGAAGGATTCCCATCCAGTCCTCTGGAGGAGAAATCCACATGGAATATACGTGAATTTGAAAATTAGTTCAAGACTTTAAAATATAGGTAGAGAGAGAGAGATAAGTAGGTAGGTAGTAGATAGATGATAGATAGATAGATAGATAGATAGATAGATAGATAGATAGATAGAAGATGGACGGACGGACGGATGGATGGATACATACATACATACATACATACCGTATTTTCCGGCGTATAAGATGACTGGACGTATAAGACGACCCTCCTCAGAGCCATTTAAGGCTCGTCAGAGCCTTATGGGCTGGTCTGCCTGGTTACAGGAGAATGAGACCCGGCGTATAAGACGACCCCTGACTTTTGAGAAGATTTTTGTGTGTTAGAAAGTAGTCTTATACGCAGGAAAATACAGTACATACAGATACATAAATACATAGGAGATAGATAGGAGATGGATGGATAGATAGATAGATAGATAGATAGATAGATAGATAGATAGATAGATAGATAGATAGATAGATGATAGATAGATAGATGAAGGGATGGATACATACCTACATACATGCATACATACATAGGAGATAGATAGATAGATAGATAGATAGATAGATAGATAGATAGATAGATAGATAGATAGATAGATACACACACACGAGATAGATAGATAGATAGATAGATAGATAGATAGATAGATAGATAGATAGATAGATAGATAGATAGATGGATGGATGAAGGGATGGATACATACCTACATACATGCATACATACATAGGAGATAGATAGATAGATAGATAGATAGATAGATAGATAGATAGATAGATAGATAGATAGATAGATAGATACATACATACATACATACATACATACATACATACATACATACATAGGAGATAGATAGATAGGAGATAGATGGATGGGTGGACTTCAACTCCCAGAATTCCAAGGCAAAAGCTGGGCTGGGCTTTTTAAAAAAAATAATTTTCTTTATGGCATGGTTGTCCTGCCAAATCTCTCTTCTAGCGCCGATGCATCTGGAAAGCATCAGGAAGGACCGTTGGCCTTGATCGGCAGGGTCAGGATTCAAATTTGATCTGGACTATAAATAACTCTAAGAACCTGTCCAATCACTTTTTGCCCCTCAAAGCCTTGTTGCAGGGCGGTTGGGAGGATTTAAAATATGCAGGTGGGATCAACGGACCATGTATAAAAAGAGGGTAATAAAATAACAACACAACTTAAGTCAAGGCGATGATTTATGCCTTCCTTCCTTCCCTCCTTCCTTCCTTTTCTCCCTCCCTCCCTTTTCTCCATTACTTCCTTCCATCCATCCATCTCCCTCCCTTCTTTCCTTCCTTCCTTCCTTCTGTCCACCTCCCTCTCTCCCATCTTTCTCCCTCCATTCCCTGCCTTCCTTCGTTCCTTTATTCCTTCCTTCATTTTTCTTTTTTTCTTTCCTTCCTTCCTTTCCTTCCTCCCTCCCTCCCTTCTTTGCTTCCCATCCATCTCCCTCTTTTCTTTCTATCCATCTTCCCTCCCTCCTCCCTCCCTTCCTTCTTTTCTCCATTACTCCTTTCCATCCATTCATCCATCTCCCTCCCTTCTTTCCTTCCTTCCTTTCTACTTTTCTTCCATCCACCTCCCTCCCTCCCATCTTTCTCCCTCCATTCCCTGCCTTCCTCACTTCCTTTGTTCGTTCCTTCATTTTTTCTTCTTTTTCTTTCCCTCCTTTCCTTCCTTCCTCCATTTCTCCCTTCTTTGCTTCCCATCCATTTCCCCCTTTTCTATCCATCTCCCTCCTCCCTCCTCCCTCCCTTCCTTCTTTTCTCCATTACTCCCTTCCATCCATCCATCCATCCATCAATCCACCCATCTTCCTCCCTTCTTTCTTTCCTTCCTTCCTACTTTCCTTCTGTCCACCTCCCTCCCTTTGTCCCTCCCTCCCATCTTTCTCCCTCCATTCCCTGCCTTTCTTCGTTCCTTCCTTCATTTTTTCTTCTTTTTCTTTTCTTCCTTCCTTTCCTCCCTCCCTCCCTCCCTCCCTTCTCTGCTTCCCATCCATCTCCCTCTTTTTTCTATCCATCCTCCCTCCGTCCTCTCTATCTCCCTCCCTCCCTTCTTCCTTTTCCTTCCTTCCTTTTCCTCCCTCCCTCCCTCCCTCCCTCCCTCCCTCCCTCCCTCTCTTTCCGTCTTCCCTCCCTCCCTCCTGCCATCCAGCTCTTTCCCTTCATTGCCTCTCGTATGCTTTGAACCCCCATCACTTGGAAAAAGATGAAAGGGCACGCCGATTGTAACTTTTGCACTTGGGTGAATTGGCATCTGGCTAATGGCTCAGCCACGAATTCTTGACAAGGCCTCCAGGCTACAACTTGGCACCCCAAAGAACTGCTATTAGTTACTACCTCAATGCACCAAGGAGCAAACTCAGTGTAATAGCATCGAAGAGGCCTGGGGCTGGATCAAGCCTTCAGCCCATCAAGTCCAGAGTTCTGAACCATCCAGGGGCCGGGTGGAAATCCTGGGCATAGGATACAGATTACGGAATAATTAAGTTGGAAGGGACCTTGTAGGTCATCTAGTCCAACCCCCCATCCAAGCAGAAGACCCTAGACCACTGTTTCTCAACCTTGGTAAGCTGGAAGATGGATGGACTTCAACTCCCAGAATCCCCCAGCCAGCAGCTGGAAGATGGGTGGACTTCAACTCCCAGAATCCCCCAGCCAGCGCTGCTGGCTGGGGGATTCTGGGAGTTGAAGTCCACCCATCTTCAAGCTTCCAAGGTTGAGAAACACTGCCCTAGACCATAATAACTATGAAATAATAGCGTGTAGCCATACAGCTCAGAGGGAATCCTCGACTTACGACCACAGTGGAATCCAAAATTTCTGTTGCTAGGTGAGACAGTTGTTAAATGAGCCCCCCTCCCTCCATTTTGCAACTTTTCTTCCCACAATTGTTAAGGGAAGGAGGTTTCGAGAGGGAGTCACATGACCCTGGGACGTTGCGACCGTCATAAATATGAAACCACTTGCCAAGGGCCCAAATTTTGATCATGTGACCACGGGGTTGCTGCAACAGTCGTGAGTGTGAAAAACGCTCCTAAGTCACTATTTTTCAGGGCTGCTCATAACTTCAAACCCTAAACAAAGGGTTAGTACTTGTATGTAGCCGAGGAAGCCTTTCCATTTAAGTGACGGGGTCACACTATTGTGTAATCCCAGCACACTGGTTAGTTGTGATATCAGAGGAAACATGTCATGAGAATGTGATTCTTTCTTTCTTTCTCTTTCTTTCTTTCTTTCTTTCTCTTTCTTTCTTTCTTTCTTTCTTTCTTTCTCTTCTTTCTTTCTTTCTTTCTTTCTTTCTTTCTTTCTTTCCTCCTTCCTTCCTTCCTTCCTCCCCTCCCTCCCTCCCTTTTTCTTTCTGCCTTCCTTGCTTTTCTTCCTTCCTCCTTCTCTCCCTCCCTCCCTTTTTCTTCCTTCCTTCCTTGCTTTCCTTCCTTCTTTCCTCCTTCCTCTCCCTTGCTTTCCTTCCTTCCTCCTTCCCTCCCTCCCTTTTTCTTCCTTCCTTGCTTTCCTTCCTTCTTTCCTCCTTCTCTCCCTCCTTCCTTCTCTCCTTTCCTACCCTTTCTTTCTTTCTTTCTCTTTTCCTTCCTACTTTTCTTTCTTTCTTTCTTTTTCCTCCTTCCCTCCCTCCCTCCCTCTCCCTTTCTTTCTTTCTTTCTCTTTTCCTTCCTTCCTACTTTTCTTTCTTTCTTTCTTTTTCCTCCCTCCCTCCCTCCCTCCCTCTCCCTTTCTTTCTTTCTTTCTCTTTCCTTCCTCCCTTCCTTCCTCCCTCTTCCTTCCTCCCTTCCCTTCCCTTCCCTTCCCTTCCCTTCCCTTCCCTTCCCTTCCCTTCCCTTCCCTTCCCTTCCCTTCCCTTCCCCTCCTCTTCCCTCCCATTCCCTTCCCTTCCCTTCCTTTCCTCTTTCCTTTTCTTGTTTTCTTTTTCTTTCTTTCTCTCTCTTTTCCTTCCTTCCTTCCTTCCTTCCTTCCTTCCTTCCTTCCTTCCTTCCTTCCTTCCTTCCTTCCTTCCTTCCTTCCTTTCTTTTCCCTCCCTCCCTCTTTCTTTCTTTCTCTTTCCTTTCTTCCCTTCCCTTCCCTTCTCCTCCTCTTCCTTTCCTTTCCTGTCCTCTTTCCTTTCCTTTTTTTCCTTTTTTTCTTTTTTGCATTAAAAAAAAGGACCCCAGGCTGCTAAGGCAATGCAAACACCTTTGCCCGTTCAGCCTGGCATAAACTGAGGACTTCAGCGGGGGAAGAATGTGCCCTTGTCATCAGTTCAGGAGTCAGAAAAGCCAGCCAGTGAAACTGGCGTGCCTCGGGGGCAGCGGGAGAAACACGTAGGCAGATTGCCATCTTCCACCCCGACAGTCAGTCGAACGGAGTCGGGAAATGTTTATGCCGGGTCACGCCACGCTGACTGAATCATTCCCACAAGCCTGGGTTTAGGATCCGCCCGGCCCTTGACTGGGCTGGTGGGAAACTGAGTCAGCTGAATCACCCCTGGATTTCTGACAGCCTAGCAGTTAGAAAAAATGTATTTGTAGCTCAGCGTTGAATGGTGGTGGGGTCCTTGGCGCTCTCAGAGGTGGGTTGGAGGCGTTTCTTGACCTAACGAGGTAGCATCATCAATGCTAGAAGGGAGTGGGGTTTTGGGGAGGGAGGTGGAGGAGGAGGAGGAAGAAGAAGAAGAAGAGAAGAGGAGGAGGAGGAAGAGGAAGAAGAGGAGGAGAAGGTAGAAGTGGAGGAGGAAGAGGAGAAGGAAGAAGAAGAAGAGGAAGAAGAAGAGAAGAGGAGGAGGAGGAGGAGAAAAAGAAGAAAAGGAGAAGGAGGAGGAGGAGGAGGAGGAGAGAAGGAGGAGAAGGAGAAGAAAGAGGAGGAGAAGGAAGAAGAAGAGGAAGAAGAGGAGGAGGAGGAGGAGAAGAAGAAGAGGAGGAGGAGAAAAGGAGGAGAAGGAGAAGAAGGAGGAGGAGAAGGAAGAAGAAGAGGAAGAAGAGAAGAGGAGGAGGAGGAGGAGGAGGAGGAGGAGGAGGAGGAGGAGGAGGAGGAGGAGAAGAAGAAGAAGAAGAAGAAGAAGAAGAAGAAGAAGAAGAAGAAGAAGAAGAAGAAGAAGAAGAAGAAGAAGAAGAAGAAGAAGAAGAAGAAGAAGAAGAAGAAGAAGAAGAAGAAGAAGAAGAAGAAGAAGCAGCAATGATGGGGTCCTTGGTGCTCTCTGCGCTTGTCTGCTTTCTTATAGACATTTCATAACCCAATTAGGTAATAATATCAGTGCTACAAGGGAGTGGGGTTTGGGTTTCTGCTATCTGCTTATATGCAAGTCGCTTTCCCTGTTAGTGTTGTTAAAACTATCAAGGAACTACCAACTTAGGCAAACAAGTTAACAGTAAACAATGGCCTAATCAAGGAACTACCAAGAACACTCCCACCCACACTGACAGGCCAGGGCAAGCCACTGTATATAAACAGACAGCAAACCTACTGCCTTGTAGCACTGATAACGTTATCTAGTTGGGCCATGAAACGTCTGCAAAAAACCCCACAAAAACTAGCAAAGCTTAGAGAGCACCAAGGACTTCACAGTCCTCCTCCTCCTCTTCTCTCCTCTCCTCTCCTCCCCTCCCCTTCCTTCCCCTCCCCTCTCCTCTCCTCTCTCCTCTTGTCTTCTCTCTTCTCCTCTCCTCTTCCCTCCCCTCCCCTCCCCTCTCCTCTTTCTCCTCTCTCTCTTCTCTTCTGTCCTCTCCCCTCCCTTCCCCTCTCTCCTCTCCTCTCCTCTCCTCTCCTCTGCTCCCCTCACTCCTCTCCTCTCCTCTCCTCTCCTCTCCTCTCCTCTCCTCTCCTCTCTCTCCTCTCCTCTCCTCTCCTCTCCTCTCTTCTCTTCTCTTCTCTTCTCTTCTCTTCTCTTCTCTCTTCCACAACTCTTCCCCCCTTCTAGCACTGATGATGTTACTTAATTGGGTCATGAAACATCTACAAGAAAACAACCAAGCTCAGAGAGAACCAAAAATCCCACAATCATCTTCCTCTTCCTCCTCCTCCGTGCAGAAACCCCACTCCCTTCTCGCACTGATGCTGTTACCTAGTTGGGTCCTGAAACATCCTCAAGCAAAACAACCGAGGCTCAATCACCAAGGATCTCACAGCGTAGATCTGCGGCGCCTGGACTCCCAACACCCATGACCTCCCCTCTGGCTGGGAACTGTAGTCCTTGATCCCCCATCTCCGGTCTGGGGAGGGAGGGGTGACCTGTCATCTATTTTCCAAGCCTGGGATCCCACCCACACTTCAAGAGGGGGAGGCGAACACGGCTTGTTCCCAGAAATTAGGATTTCACACCCCCAGCACCATATGTGTGTTCTTTTGGGAATCTGAAAAGCATCTGATTTGTGTTATCACTCACTCCCTTGTAGAAATCCTAGCAATAAAATCAGTAGAACAGACGCCCGATGACGTCAAAGACACACACTGACGCAATTTGTGGTTGTAGGCAACATGCGGGGGGGTTTTCAAATCTTTGCCACACGCCCACTAGCATTTAATACAGGTAGTCCTTGACATACGACCACAATGGAGCCCAAGTCGCTAAGCGTGACATCGGTTAAGTGAGTTGCGCCCCGTGGTACGACTTTTCTTGCCACGTTTGCTAAGCGAATCACTGCCGTCGTTTAATTAGTCACACGGTCATTAAGTGGATCTGACTTGGCTCGGCTTGCCAGAAGGTCGCCAAAAGGGGATCACGTGACCTTGGGACCGTCATAAATGTGAGTCGGCTGTCCAGCATCCGACTGTAAATGACGTGAGCATGGGGGGGGGGGCTGCAATCGTCCTAAATGTGAAAAGTAGTCATTTTTTTCAATGCCGTTGTAACTTCAAATGGTCACTAAGCGAAGTGTTGTAAGTTGAGGACTACTTGTACTCCTTGTTCCGCCCTCACCATAATTTGATTCCCTTTTTTTCAGGTCCTGAAATATATGCAAGAAAAGAATCAGATTCAAAGAGCAATGAGGATCCCAAAGAAAGAGAAAAACAGATAAACGTGGATTAACCCCAGACAAATAAACAAGCAGAAAACAATACCCCAATCAAAAGATTATCCAGGACATTCCCACTAACACTAACAAGGTAAGCCACTGGCATATAAACAGACTATCCCTGCTCCCTTCTAGCACTAGTGATTTTATTTGTGACAGTCCTCGACTTACAACACAGAAACTTCGATCAATCAGAATGGAGCTGGAAGGGACCTTGGAGGTCTTCCAGTCCAGCCCCCTGCTCAAGTAGGAGATCTTATACCATTTCACACAGGTGGCTGTCAGTCTCTTCTTAAAAACCTCCAGTGATGAAGCATCCACAACTTCTGGTGGCAAGCTGTTCCACTGGTGAATTGTTCTCCTTGTTACGAACTTTCTGCTTAACTCCAGGCTGCTTCTCTCCTTGATTAGTTTCCATCTGTTATTTCTTGTCCTGCATCCTGGTGCTTGAAACCCTTCCTCTTCTTAGTGGAAGCCCCTCAGGTACTGGAACTCTGCTATCATGTCTTCCCTTCTTTTCTCCAGATTGGCCAAAAACAAATCCTGCAACCGTTCTTCATATGTTTAGTCTCCAGGCCTCTTCATATCTTTTAGTCTCCGGGCCTCTTCATATGTTTTGGTCTCCGGGCCTCTTCATATCTTTTAGTCTCCGGGCCTCTTCATATGTTTTGGTCTCCGGGCCTCTTCATATGTTTTGGTCTCCGGGCCTCTTCATATCTTTTAGTCTCCGGGCCTCTTCATATATTTTAGTCTCCGGGCCTCTTCATATCTTTTAATCTCCGGGCCTCTTCATATCTTTTAATCTCCGGGCCTCTTCATATGTTTTGGTCTCCGGGCCTCTTCATATGTTTTGGTCTCCGGGCCTCTTCATATGTTTTGGTCTCCGGGCCTCTTCATATGTTTTGGTCTCCGGGCCTCTTCATATCTTTTAGTCTCCGGGCCTCTTCATATGTTTTGGTCTCCGGGCCTCTTCATATGTTTTGGTCTCCGGGCCTCTTCATATCTTTTAGTCTCCGGGCCTCTTCATATGTTTTGGTCTCCGGGCCTCTTCATATCTTTTAGTCTCCGGGCCTCTTCATATATTTTAGTCTCCGGGCCTCTTCATATCTTTTAATCTCCGGGCCTCTTCATATCTTTTAATCTCCGGGCCTCTTCATATGTTTTGGTCTCCGGGCCTCTTCATATGTTTTGGTCTCCGGGCCTCTTCATATGTTTTGGTCTCCGGGCCTCTTCATATGTTTTGGTCTCCGGGCCTCTTCATATCTTTTAGTCTCCGGGCCTCTTCATATGTTTTGGTCTCCGGGCCTCTTCATATGTTTTGGTCTCCGGGCCTCTTCATATCTTTTAGTCTCCGGGCCTCTTCATATGTTTTGGTCTCCGGGCCTCTTCATATCTTTTAGGCTCCGGGCCTCTTCATATGTTTTAGTCTCCGGGCCTCTTCATATGTTTTAGTCTCCGGGCCTCTTCATATCTTTTAGTCTCCGGGCCTCTTCATATGTTTTGGTCTCTGGGCCTCTTCATATCTTTTAGTCTCCGGGCCTCTTCATATGTTTTGGTCTCCCGGCCTCTTCATATCTTTCAGTCTCCGGGCCTCTTCATATGTTTTAGTCTCCGGGCCTCTTCATATCTTTCAGTCTCCGGGCCTCTTCATATGTTTTAGTCTCCGGGCCTCTTCATATCTTTCAGTCTCCGGGCCTCTTCATATGTTTTGGTCTCCGGGCCTCTTCATATCTTTTAGTCTCCGGGCCTCTTCATATGTTTTGGTCTCCGGGCCTCTTCATATGTTTTAGTCTCCGGGCCTCTTCATATCTTTTAGCCTCTGGGCCTCTTCATATGTTTTGGTCTCCGGGCCTTTTCATATCTTTTAGTCTCCGGGCCTCTTCATATCTTTTAGTCTCCGGGCCTCTTTTAGTCTCCAGGCCTCTTCATATGTTTTAGTCTCCAGGCCTCTTTTAGTCTCCAGGCCTCTTCATATGCTTTAGTCTCCAGGCCTCATATGTTTTAGTTTCTGGGCCTCTTCATATCTTTTAGTTTCCGGGCCTCTTCATATCTTTTAGTCTCCAGGCCTCTTCATATGTTTTGGTCTCCAGGCCTTTAATCATTTTAGTTGCACATTTTCCAAAGTCTCAACAGCTTTTAACAGATTAACACAGAACACCAAGGACCCCGTACTCCTCTTCCTCCTCCTCCTCCTCCTCCTCCTCCTCCTGCTGTCCCTTCTAGCACTATGATGTGACTTAGTTGGGTCACGAAATATCTGCAAGAAAGCAATCGAGATCAGAGTGCATCAAGGACCCCACAGTCCTCCTCCTCCTCCTCCCATCTCCTCCCCCTTCTCCTCTTCACAAGCCCCATGCCCTTCTAGCACGGATACAGGTAGATACAGATGAACAGAGTTGGAAGGGACCCTGTAGGTCATCTAGTCCAACCCCCTGGCCGAGGAGGAGACCCTATACCGTTTCTGACCAATGGCAATCCAGTCTCTTCTTGAAGGCTTCCAGGGATGAAGCTCCCACAACTTCCGAAGGCAACTTCTGTCCCATCACTTGATTGTTCTCCCTGTTTCTCCTTATTTCCAGGTTGAATCTCTCCCTGATCAGTTTCCATCCATTATTCCTTGTCTGGCCTTCAGGTGCCTTGGAAAATAGGTTGACCCCCTTCCTCCTCTCTGTGGCAGCCCCTCAAATATTGGAAGATGCTCTCCTGTCTCCCCTGGTCCTTCTCTTCACTAGACTAGCCAGGCCCAGTTCCTACAACTGTTCTTCGTATGTTTTAGCATCCAGGCCTGCTTTGATCATCTTAAATAGAGTCAGATTAACAGAGTTGGAAGGAAAGGACCTTGTAGGTCATCTAGTCCAACCCCCTGGAGACCCTACACCATTTCTGACAGATGGCAGTCCGGTCTCTTCTTGAAAGCTTCCAGTGATGAAGCTCCCACAACTTCCAAAGGCAACTTCTGTTCCATGGGTTGATGGTTCTCCCAGTCAGAAGATTCCTCCTTATTTCCAGGTTGAATCTCTCCTTGATCAGTTTCCATCCATTATTTCTTGTTTGGCCTTCAGGTGCCTTGGAGAATAGGTTGTCTCTCTCTTCTCTATGACAGGCCCTCAAATATTGGAAGATGCTCTCCTGTCTCCCCTGGTCCTTCTCTTCACTAGACTAGCCAGGCCCAGTTCCTGCAACCGTTCATCGTATGTTTTAGCCTCCAGTCCTCTCATCATCCTGGTTGCTCTTCTCTGCACTCTTTCTAGAGTCTCAGCATCTTTTTTTATAGTGTGGGGACCCAAACTGGATGCCTTATTCCAGGTGTGGCCTTACCAAGCTTTATAAAGCAGTACTAATAATTCACGTGATTTTGATTCTATGCCTCTGTTTACGCAACCGAGGATTGCGTTGGCTTTTTTGGCTGCTGCCACACACATTCGAATGCTTGACAAACTGGCGTGGCTGTTGCACCATCCCTGAGTTCAGGTGATCAATATGCAAATCCTGGGCATATTTGTGATGGCCATGTCAGCTCGTGTGACCGGAAGGTTTTGCGACCTTCCCGAGAAGCAAAGTCAAACTTAACCATGGGAGTGATTCACTGAACAGCCGTGGCCGCATAGGTTGCAAAATGGGGCCACAACAAAATGAAAGCCTCAACTGTCTTGGTTAGCAAAAGGAAGGCTGGGCTCAGTGGTGGGTCGTAAGTCAAGGACTATCGGTATTGAAACCTCCGCAAGAAAATAAGCAAACTCTGAGAGCACCAGGGACACCACAATACTCCCCTCCTCCTCCTCCTGCTCCTCCTCCTCCTCCTCCTAATTTGATTTATATGCTGCCCTTCTCCGGAGATTCAGGGCGGCTTACAATGCATTAAGCAATAGCCTTCATCCTTTTGTATATTTATATTTATATTTATACAAAGTCAGCTTATTGCCCCCACAAACTGGGTCCTCAATTGACCTACCTTAGAAAGGATGGAAGGCTGAGTCAACCTTGAGCCTGGGGGGATTTGTACTTACAGTAATTGCATGCAGCTGAATGTTCTTCTTTCTTTCTTTCCTTTCCTTTCCTTTCCTTTCCTTTCCTTTCCTTTCCTTTCCTTTCCTTTCCTTTCCTTTCCTTTCCTTTCCTTTCCTTTCCTTTCCTTTCCTTTCCTTCTTTCCTTCCTTCCTTCTTTTTTTAATTTGATTTATATGCCGCCCTTCTCCGGAGACTCAGGGTGGCTTACAAGGCGTTAAGCAATAGCCTTCATACTTTTGTATATTTTTTATGCAAAGTCAGCTTATTGCCCCCACAAACTGGGTCCTCAATTGACCTACCTTAGAGAGGATGGAAGGCTGAGTCGACCTTGAGCCTGGCTAGGATTGAACTCGCAGAAATTGCAGGCAGCTGGATGTTAAATGCTGCCTTTGTAGGAGGCATTAGCCCCCTATGCTACTCAGGCTCCTCCTCTTCCTCCTCCCACCTCTCCTTCTCCACAATCTCCTTCTACTGCTGATGATGTTCCCCAGTTTGGTAATAAAATGTCTGCACAAAAACCAAGTTCAGAAAGCACCAAGAACCCCTCAATTCTCCTCCTCCTCCCTCCTCCCACTCACTGATGATGTTACCTAGCTTGGTAATGAAATGTCTACAAGAAAACAATCAAGTTCACAGCCCATCAAGGACCTTACAGTCCTCCTCCCTGCCCCCTGTCCTCCTCCTCCTCTCCTACACCAACTGGGTAACAACTGATGATGTTACCCAGTTGGGTTATTAATAATAATAATCATAATAATCATAATCATAATAATAATATTTATATACCACCCAACTCCCGAAGGACTCAGGGCGGTGAACAGCCTTAAATAAAATACAACATACAAAAGTTAAAAGACTATTAAAAATACATTAAATAATCTAGGCTTAAGTCAAATTTAAAACACCCAATTTATATAAAACTTAAAAGCCCAATTTAAAAGGGAGAGTCAAGTCAGGCCAGCCTGCTGGAATAAAAATGTTTTGAGGATGCGGCGGAAAGTGCGTAAATCTGGGATCTTCCGTATCTCCGGGGGGAGCTCATTCCAGAGGGCCGGTGCCCCCACAGAGAAGGCTCTCCCCCTGGGGGCCACCAGTCGACACTGTTTGGCCGACGGCACCCTGAGGAGTCCCTCTCTATGGGAGCGGACTGATTGGTGAGAGGCTACTGGTGGCAGAAGGTGGTCTCTTAAGTACCCCGGTCCTAAGCCATGGAGAACTCTAAAGATGGTAACCAAAACCTTGAACACCACCGGGAGCCAGTGCAGCTCGCGCAGGAGGGGGGGGGTCACATGGGATCGCCACGTGACTCCCATAACCACCCACACGGCCACATTCTGGACCAGCTGAAGCCTCCGGGTGCTCCTCAAGGGGAGCCCCATGTAGAGAGCATTGCAGTAGTCTAGGCGAGAGGTGACAAGGGCATGAGTGACCATGCACAACGAGTCCCGATCCAGAAAGGGACGCAACTGGCGAATCAGGCGGGCCTGGTCATGAAACGCCCACAAGAAAATCACCAAGCTCAGAGAGCACACGAGAACCCACATTCAACCCCGATCTTCTCTTCTCCTCTCCTTGTGCCCCCCTCCATGGGCAGCCTCCAAGATCTCAAATCTATTTGGATTTCACACACACAAACTCGCCCCACAAACTCCCCTCTTAGAGAGAGATGCTGAAGGAAAGGGCTGGACAATTCAACCAGAGTATGGATCAGTGGTGGGGCAACATGTTTGATACGGTGCGTTGGCGTGGCCCCAAAAAATTGTTGACCTGGAAAAGATGGCGGGGAGAGGATGGGAAAAGGCTCTTTGGGATCCCAGCCTCCGCATTTTCCCACTGCTCTTAAAACTGATTCGATTTGACATTTCGGTGGTGGGCGTTGTTAGGAGTCATTCAGGCAGCGCCTCTCCGTGTATACACAGCAAAATATTTTCACAACGACGGAGAGGCGGGTCCCTGCCTGCGAGGGAAATCGTGTCCCAAGGAAAGCCGAGAAGAGGAGGAGGAAGAAAGTGGAAGAACCAAGGAGCGATTCAGCAAAATCCCCTTGGCTTTTTAACGTAGCAGCCATTGGCGGCAGGCAGGATAAATTTAAATATTTGCGTGGGTTTATTTTTCTTTTCCCCACTTGCAAATCCTTCTTGAAAAGCATCCAAGAGGAAGCCAACGGGCCTAAGTCATATTCCCAGAATTTAAAAAAATAAATAAAAATGCAAGGAGAGCGTGGCAGAAAATGTGGGGGTGGAGAGCGGAGTTCAATGGGAAGATTTTTAAAAGTGGGGGTTTTTTTTAATGATGTGTGTGAATCATGGTGCGTTCGTTGGGCAACTATATAGATAGTTCTCGACTTAATGACCAGAGTTGGGAGCAAGATATCCGTTACTAAGCAAGGCAAGTTTGTTAAGAGAGGCATGGCCAATCTTATGACCTTCCTTGGCATAGTTGTTAAGCGAATCGGGCAGTCAGTAAGTGATTTTAGCTTCCCCCATTGACTCTGCTTGTTGAAACTCCACTGAAAAGTGTTTTATTGTACTTACAGCCGCTGCAGGTATGTATGTATGTATGTATGTATTTATTTATTTATTTATTTATTGGTTCGATTTATATGCTGCCCTTCTCCGGAGACTCAGGGCGGTTTACAATGCGTTAAGCAATAGCCTTCATACTTTTGTATATTTTATACAAAGTCAGCTTATTGCCCCCACAAACGGGGTCCTCAATTTACCTACCTTAGAAAGGATGGAAGGCTGAGCCAACCCTGAGCCTGTGAGATTCGAACTGGTGTAATTGCAGACAGCTGGATGTCCTTCCTTCCTTCCTTCCTTCCTTCCTTCCTTCCTTCCTTCCTTCCTTCCTTCCTTCCTTCCTTCCTTCCTTCCTTCCTTCCTTCCTTCCTTCCTCTTTCTTTTTCTTTCTTTCTTTCTTTCTTTCTTCTTTTTTTTAAATTAGATTTCTATGCCGCCGTTCTCCGAAGACTCAGGGCGGCTTACAATGCGTTAAGCAGTAGCCTTCATACTTTTGTATATTTATGCAAAGTCAGCTTATTGCCCCCAACAAACTGGGTCCTCAATTGACCTACCATAGAAAGGATGGAAGGCTGAGTCAACCTTGAGCTACTTAACAGCACTTAACGGTACTTAGTCTGCTGCGCCACCAAGGCTCATTGTAGGTAGGACAACCCTCACGTCACATGATCGAAATTCGAATGTTTGGAACTGGCATATAATTTACAACAGCTACAGCATCCCAACCCACGCAGCCGGTTTGTGACAAGCAATGTCAAATGGAGATTCGCTTAGTGACAGGATGATTCGCTTAACAATGGCAGCGATTTGCTTAAGGACCTGGCAAGGAAGGTCGTCAAATGGAGCAAAACTCCCTTAATGGTCTTGCTTAGCTTTGGAAATTTGCGGCTCAATGGTCGTACGCCGAGAATTCCTGTGGTTTAAAACAGCGTTTCTCAAACTCGGTCACTTTAATTTAATTTAATCAAGGTAAAGCTGGAAGGGGCCTTCTAGTCCAGCCCCCTACTCAAGCAGGAGACCCTATACTATTTCAGACAAATGACTGCCCAGTTTCTTCTTAAAAATTTCCAGTGGAGCACCCATAACTTCTTGTGGCAAGCTGTTCCACTAGCTCATTGTCCTCACCATTAGGAAATTTCAATTCCCGGAATTGAAGCGTGTTAGCTTCAACTCCAGGAGTTGACTTTGGAAAAAATGCAAAGAAGAGCAACTAAGTTGATTAAAGACCTGGAGTCTAAAATAGATGAAGAAAAGTGGCAGGATTTGGGTACGGATAGTTAGAGAAAAGAAGGACTGGAGAGAACATGATAGCAGTCTTCCAATATTTGAAGGGCTGCTGCCCCAAAGAAAAAGGGGTCAACGTATTTTCCAAAGCCCCTGAAGGCAAGACAAGAAACCACGGATGGAAACTAATCAAGGAGAGAAGCAACCTGGAATTAAGGAATAATTTCCTGACAGTGAGAACAATTGTCCAGGGGAACAACTTGCCACCAGAAGTTCATTACTGGAGGTTTTTAAGAAACGTTTGGACAGCCACCAGTGTGAAATTTATTTATTTATTTATTTATTTGTTTGTTTGTTTGTTTGATTGATTTATATGCCGCTCTTCTCCGGAGACTCAGGGCGGCTTACAATGCATTTAAGCAATAGCCTTCATACTTTTGTATATTTATACAAAGTCAGCTTATTGCCCCCAACAAACTGGGTCCTCAATTTACCCACCTTAGAAAGGATGGAAGGCTGAGTCGACCTTGAGCCTGGCTAGGATTGAACTCACAAATAACTGCAGGCAGCTGGATCTTAAATGCTGCCTTTGTTGGAGGCATTACTCCCCTACGCTACTCAGGCTCTTATAAATGTTAACATTTAACATTGTTAAATGATATACCCTGTAATTTGCTCTGGGAAGTTGGGGGGGGGGAAGGGTTGGAGGGGGGAGGGTTGGGGGGGGAGGGTTGGGGGGGAGGAGGGAGGGGGAAGGGGAAATATTTGTAAAATTTATTAAAACTTTTTGATAAAAAAAAAAGGATAAGCTTTCAAATCCCCAAAATAGTCCTTTGGCATTAAAGACAACCAGCATCTGATTTAAATCATGATTTAACTCTACGACGAGGCTAAATCAGATCACCGCCGTTTTCTCCAATGGCAAAGATGAGCAAAACGGCAGCTCGTGGGAAACTCACGATCCACTCTGGATTTGGCAATGTTCTCTTTTGCAAGCTCTCCACAATCTTCATTCAAGGCTCCTTGATCCTCCTGGTTACTGGCCCATCCCTTGATCGTTTGTGGTCGGAGGCAAGAAGAATGCCCTTGCTGATAAGGATCAGGACACCGTGGCCCATTTAACAGAATAAGAGACTTGGAAAGGGCCTTTGAGGTCATCTAGTCCAACCCCCTGCCCAGGCTGGAGACCCTGTGCCATTTCAGACAGAAATGGTTGTCCAATCTCTTCTTAAAAACCTCCAGTGATGAAGCACCCACAACTTCTGGTGGCGAGTCGTTCCACCGATTAATTGTTCTAACTATTAGGACATCTCTCCTTGGTTCTAAGTTGCTTCTCTCTTTGAATAATTTCCTCTTTTTTTCTTGTTTTGCCTTCAGGTGCTTTGCAAAATAAATTCACACACACACCCCCTCTTGATCTGTCCCCCCCCCTTCAAAGACCCACAAAAACACAGCCAGCTGAGGGTTAAGAATCACTTGGCACACTCCACAGTTCTTATCTCAACCTTGGCAGCGATATGCACACCGTCTGCCAAGGACTTTATTAGTTTACACAAACAAGAAAATCACCTACGTAGCTTTGCCATTCATCTAGCTTCCAAGACTACGAGGTTGCTATGTTTGTTTCGCTTTGTTCGTCACAAACTTCTTGACCCACTGTCCTGTCTTATATAGATAGGCTTCTGGGTGTGGTCCAGTGACTCACTGATCCTGTGACTCCAATCAGTGACTCAGGTCTATTTCCTCATACGCCGCAGCTGCAGTACTCTTTTCTCTCGCCTTCTTTGGCGTGCGTCCAGGAATGACGTCTCTCCCTCACTCTCATCTGAGACACCTGTTTCCCCACTACTTGGCTCTCTTTCAGCTGGCACCTGAGACGGTGCCAGAGAGGGGGGGGGCTGGGAGATCTGGCTGGCTCCTCTTCCTCCTGCTCAGAGCTTCCTTCCTCCAATGGGATAGGCTCAGAGGACGGGGCCACAACACCTCTCTTCTTTGTGGCAGCCCCACAAATACTGCAAGATTGCTATCATTTCACCCGCTAGCCCTTCTTTTTGTTAGACTAGACAATACTCAATTCCTGCAGACATTCTTCATATCAACAAAGGAGAATATTTGTAGCTCAGGGCTGAAATGAGGGATCCTTGGTGCTCTGTGAGCTTTCTTGCTTTCTTGTTAGCACTGAAGATGTTACCTAGTTAGGGTTATGAGTAGCTAAATTGAACAACCCTCTTTCAACAGAGGGGAAGGGATACGACATCATCCATCTTCTATCTACAACACAGCTCCTGTTGTGGTCCGCCCGTAGCCTGCGGATCTGTCAGTGGAGTCGGACAGCGATGAGGCTGAGGAAGAACGTGGGCCAGTCCTGGGGGCTGGGGAAGACCCGGATGAGGGCTCTGCATCGATGTTCTGGCCCCGTGCCCAGAAAGAACCCCCCCTCAGACACCCAGAGGCTAAGGAACTGGCAGGCAACCAAGGGAGATGATAACAAAATGACGGCAGCACTCCGCAGTTGCTTGCCAACGTGTTTATTACACAGTCCGTCACATACACACCACAGCTAAGACGCCGGGCCGATTCAACACCGGGATCCACGTATCTTTGTTTTTGTTCGTCACAAAGATATGCCTACGATCGCTTACTTATATAGTCTAATAAGAGGCGTGGTCCACCAGCTAATCACGACCACGCCTTTTCCTCTGCTGGGCTCTCCTGTCTCTCCGACGCTGGCGAGGGTCCAACCAAAACTCGCTGCCCTCGTCAATGTCCTCCTGTGGCTGCGGGGACGAGCTTGGCTCTGGGCCTATCTCCTGCCCTTCGGTGTCCTCCGGAGGCATTGCCAGAGAGGAGAGTCCTGGAGAAGGAGGCCTTGCCAACTCCTCTCCCTCACTCTCAGAGTCCTCCCCTGCTGATGACGCAGGCTCAGGCAACGGAGCCACAACAATCGGAGGCAGAGATGGGACCAGAGTTATCGGGGAGTGATGTGCAGACTCCGGAGCCTCCAGAGGCTGACAGTAGAGAGGAAGAGGAACAGGAGGAGCCTGTTCCTAATGCACACATGAGAAGAGCTGCCAGAAGGCAGGAGCAGCTCAAGCAAAGAGGACAACTCGGGAGTAAGGCCAAAAGATGATTGGCCCCTCCCACAAGGCTTAAAAGAGCAGCCTCTTTTAAGCCTCTTTGCCGGAAAACAACCGTTGAGAGATTTGCTTTGTGTTTGGATGTATTTCTTTCTTGTCGGTGTCTTCTGTTTCTGAACTTTTGCCAAGAAAAGCCTTTGGCAGCTTGCCTAATTATCCCAAGGTCGGTGATAAACTGAGGAATGGTCTTTTGAAGACTTTGCTTTAATTTAGTTTGGACAATGCTGAGAATGAGTTAATTCTCAGCTGTTCAAATAAAGTCTGTTTGTTTTCCGAACTGTTTGTATTTAATACTAACTACTTGGGCCTGGATCACAGCAGCTCCTTTCAGCCATTCCAAGAAGGCTCAACCCCTATTTGCACTACTCAGGTGATCCTGAGGACACAGGTAAACCTCCAAGTGGCCTCAATGACCCTCTCAAAGGATGCAAATGACCGGCTGTCTGCAAGGAGTATAAATCCTTCCATTCCCCACCATCCAGTCAGAACTGAAGAAGCTTCTTGAAAGAGAAGCGAAAAGTCTTCAAAAGAAAAGTCCAGTTGCCTCTTGGAAAAAAAGCCCCATTGGGACTACTCCATCTGGTGTTCCATCTTTGCTAGACTGGGGAGGTGGGCATCACGAAGTCACTGACGCCCTGGTCACCTTGCAGCTTGGCTACCGCAATGCATTCTTACATGGGGCTGCCCTTGAAGACCTGCATATATATATAGCTTCAACTGGTCCAGAATGCAACAGCTCAAGTGGTAACAGGCATACCTCAGTAGGTATGCTACACTACCTAAGACTTCTTCATTGTCAGTCACACTGATTGCTGGTTTCCTCCTCCTCCTCCTCCTCCTCCTCCTCCTCCTCCTCCTCCTCCTCCTCCTCCTCCTCCTCCTCCTCCTCCTCCTCCTCCTCCTCCTCCTCTTCTTCATCTTCGTCTTCGTCTTCGTCTTCATTTTCATGTTCATGTTCATCTTTTTAATTTGATTTATATGCCGCCCTTCTCCGGAGACTCAGGGCGGCTTACAATGCGTTAAGCAATAGCCTTCATACTTTTGTATATATTTATACAAAGTCAGCTTATTGCCCCCACAAACTGGGTCCTCAGTTTACCTACCTTAGAAAGGATGGAAGGCTGAGTCAACCTTGAGCCTGGGGAGATTCCAACTTACAGTAATTGCAGACAGCTGGAGTTAACCACAATGCACAATGCATTAGTGTGCTGAGCTATCTGGCATTTGCCCTCCCCAGGCTCCAGAGGCTTTTCCTGAGCCTCCAGGAGGGCGAAAACGGCCTCCCTGGGCTCCAGAAGCCCTCTGGAGGCCATTAACTGGCCTGTTTCTGGCTTCCTGAATTTCCAGTAGGCCTGTTTTTCACCCTCCCCAAGCCTCTGTGCGTGCCCTGCACTGACCTGCATCGAAAATGGAAGGCATGGGAGGGGTGGGATTTAGGGGTTCTCTGAACTGCACAGAATCTTAGCTAGAAGTTCTCCGAACCCCCAGCAGCCCACCTCTGCACTCATCCTCTGGCCCCACCCCCCAACATCTGCCTAACCAATTGGATCCTGCAAGGTTGGGACACAATTCAAATGCTTGCGTTTAACCTTTTTTATCCACCTCTCAAGGAGCTGGGACCGTCCGGTGTTGTCGTCAGAGATTGTTAAAGGTGTAGTCATGGCAGGATGTAAGCAGTTCCAAGCAAGGCTGCCTTTTGTAATTGACTGATGGTATGTCAGTGCCAATATTATTATTGTTGTTATTATTCGGAAAGCATCGCCTGATGTCATCCCCAAGCAAACAACCTGCCTAGTGAAATGGCTCTTAGGAACAGAGCCAAAAACCGACTCGTTCTACAGCAGTACAGGTAATTCTCCACTTACAACAGTATGTTTTACACCTGGGCAGGAGAAACCAAAGCTACAGGTACAGATTGGGCGAGGGACCTTGGAGTCCTAATGGACAAGCACTTAAACACGAGTCAGCTGTGTGCGGCGGCAGCCAAAAAATCTAATACAATCCTAGGTTGCATTAACAGAGGGAAAGAATCAAAATCACGTTAATTATTAGTACCGCTTTATAAAGCCTTAATAAAGCCACACCTGGAACACAACATCCAGTTTTGGTCACCACCTTACAAAAAAAAAGACTTTGGAAAAAGTGCAGAGAAGAGCAACTAAGAGGATCAAAGGCTTGGAAAGAAAAACATATGAAGATCGGTCGCAGGGATTGGGTACGTCTAATTTAAGGATTGGGGGAGACGTGATAGCAGAGAAGGGCGGCCTATAAATCTAACTAATAAAGCTCAGCAGACTAAAAGCATTGTGATTAACACCAGCTGTCTGCAATTACTGTAAGTTCGAATCTCACCAGGCTCAAGGTTGATTCAGCCTTCCATCCTTTCTAAGGTGGGTAAAACGAGGACCCAGTTTGTGGGGGCAATAAGCTGACTTTGTATAAAATATACAAAAGTAGGAAGGCTATTGCTTAACGCATTGTAAGCTGCCCTGAGTCTCCGGAGAAGGGCGGCATATAAATCTAATTAAAAAAAGAAGAAGGAAGGAAGGAAGGAAGGAAGGAAGGAAGGAAGGAAGGAAGGAAGGAAGGAAGGAAAGGAAAGGAAAGGAAAGGAAAGGAAAGGAAAGGAAAGGAAAGGAAAGGAAAGGAAAGGAAAGGAAAGGAAAGGAAAGGAAAAAAGAAAGAAAGAAAGAAAGAAAGAAAGAAAGAAAGAAAGAAAGAAAGAAAGAAAGAAAGAAAGAAAGAAAGAAAGAAAGAAAGAAAGAACATTCAGCTGCCTGCAATGACTGTAAGTTCAAATCCCACCAGGCTCAAGGTTGACTCAGCCTTCCATCCTTTCTAAGGTGGTTAAATTGAGGACCCAGTTTGTGGGGGCAATAAGCTGACTTTGTATAAATATACAAAAGTATGTAAGGCTATTGCTTAACGCATTGTACTGAGTCTCCGGAGAAGGGTGGCATATAAATGAAATTAAAAAATAAATAAATAATAATTTTTTAAAAAAGCCGAAACTGGCCGTTTGAACGAAAGAGAAGACTCAGTTTAGTTTTGTTTCCATTGGGAAACGAGTTCTGAATACTTTTGTCCTCAAAACGTCAAAGAATAAACTCCTAATTTTAGGTTGGGATGATGAAAGCGGTTGTTGTTGTTGTTCTAGGAAAAGTTTGAAATGTTGTGCAACAGAACGCAAAACGTTGGGGCTGCAGAGGGAAAGGAGGGAGGGAGGGGTGGAAGTGGGGGAGGAGGACTGTCAGACGCCCTCATGTTCCCTGAGCTGGGTTGTTTTTCTTCCAGACGTTTTATGACCCAACCAGGTAACATCATCAGCGCTCGAAGGGACTAGGACAGTGATGGCTAACCTTTTTGCCATCGGGTGCCAAAAACGGGGTGAGTGGGAGGGGGTCATGTGCGCATGTGCCCACACCCATAATTTTATGCGCCCCACCCCCTCGCATGTGTGCATGCCCCCCGCACTCCCCCCGCTATTGGCCCGCGATGGCCCGGTGGGCCCTGTAGGCTCGTTTTTACTCTCCCCAGGTTCCAGAGCCTTTCTAGGAGCCCGAGGAGGGCAAAAACAGTGTTCTCCAAAGGCCCTCTGGAGGCCAGAAGTGGCACGTTATCTCGGGAGGTGCGGAAGGCTGTTTTCACCCTCCTCAGGCTCCTAGAAAGGCTCTGGAGCCTGGGGAGAGCAAAATACGGGCCTTCCAGTCCCACCGGAAGTTGGCAAACGGGCAGTTTCCAGTCTCCAGAGGGCCTCCAGGGCGTAGGGAAGGCCGTTTTCACCCTCCCCAAGCTCCTAGAAGGGCTCTGGAGCCTGGGGAGAGCAAAAAATGGCCTTCCTCCCCCTCCCCAGGACCTCTGGAGGCAGGAACCAGTCTGTTTCCCTACTTCCAGTGGCCCCAGAAGGCCTGAACGGAGCTGAGCTCGCGTGCCCACTGATATGGCTCCGAGTGCCACCTGTCACAGGACTAGGATATATCTTTATCTAATCTATATCTACGATATATCTATATCTATAAAATCAGCACTGAGGATGTTACCGAATTGGATCATAAAATCTCTTCAAGAAACAACCAAGCTCAGAAAGCAGCAAGGATCTCACCGTCCTCTTCCTCCTTGTCTCTGCAAACCACACTTGCTTCTAGAACTGATGATGTTACCTCGTTCGGTAATGAGACGTCGGCAAAAAAAACAACAACCAAGCTCAGAGAGCACCAAGGTCCCCATACTCCTCCTCTTCCTCCTCCTTTCCCCTTCTCCCTCCTAACTCTGATGATGTTACCTAGTTGGGTCATGAAACGTCTACAAGAAAGCACCAAGGGCCTCACAGTTCTCCTCCCCCAATCCTCCTCCTCTCCCTCCCAGCTCGGATGATGTTACCTAGTTGGGTCCTGAGATGTCTGCTCAACCAAGCTCAGAGACCCCTCAGTCTTGGGGAGGACTCTGCTTTTGCCCCCCAACCATAGGGGAAATCCAGCAGGTTCTGGAGAACCGGTAGCATAATTTTTTATTATTATTATTAAAAGGTTTTAATACGTTTTACAAATATTTCCCCATTCCGCCTCCCTTCTCCCCCCCCCTCCACTTCCCAGAGCAAAATACAGGGTGTAGCATTTAACAATCATAATCTAACATATGGTAACTAACTATAGGCTCCTATCTCCCTCTTGTGCTTTAACTCCCCTTTTGCTTAACTAAATTTAAATACTTTTCTAACGTCTCTTCACACATTTGTAAGCTATTTGAAACTTTTTAATCCGGTATTTTGCTTTGAATATAATCAATCCATCTTCTCCATTCCAAAACGTATTTTTCATTGGAGTGATCCTTCAAATATGGTAGCAGAAATTTTGAGTAGTTCGGAGGGAACTCGAACTACTCCAGGAGTGGGGAGGGAATGGAGATTTTGCAGTATCCTTCCCCTGCCATGCCCACCAAGCCACACCACACCCACCAAGCCACGCCCAGTAGTAAAAAAAAATTGGATTTCACCACTGCCCCCAACCCTTATCTGCCCCCCATTTTGGCAAACCCTGGCAGTATGACGACGTTGCCCCTTCCCACATTTTATCTTAAATTGGCTTTTAATATCATTTAATTTTGCTTAACGCATTGTAAGCCGCCCTGAGTCTCCGGAGAAGGGCGGCATATAAATCTGACAAATAAATAAATAAATAAATAAATTGCCTCGGCTAATCTAACATTCTTTCTCTCCTTTTCTTCGCTGAGATTTTTTTTTTTTAATTTGATTTATATGCCGCCCTTCTCCAGAGACTCAGGGTGGCTTACAATGCATTAAGCAATAGCCTTCATACTTTTGTATATTTTATACAAAGTCAGCTTATTGCCCCCACAAACTGGGTCCTCAATTTACCCACCTTAGAAAGGATAGAAGGCTGAGTCAACCTTGAGCCTGGTGAGATTCGAACTTACAGTAATTGCAGGCAGCTGATCTTTAATCACAATGCTTTTTTAGTCTGCTGAGCTATCCAGGCTCCTGGATATTCCTTCCTTTCAGGTGATGCTTTTCACAGCCGCTTCCATCCCTGAAATCCGCCCCCCCCCCAGTTCCCTCTTCTTCTCCTGAGATTTAACCGGCCTATATCACCCAGGTGCCTTCTGGGAACACCTGTCAGCCAGGTGAGGTACACCTGTGTCATTGGTTTTTAATTAACATCCAGGAGAAATTAATTAAAGATCATCCTTCGATGACTTTGGGGGAGTTTCTAATAATGTCTCTCCCTCCCCTCCCCCCACCCGTAATCAGACTGGCTGTGGGTGATGGGAAATGTATTCCGAATCAGTAGAAGAGTTTCAGGTCAAACCAGGTTTAGAGGCTAAGCACTTCTAAAGGAGAAATATAATTTCCAGCCTGCATTCAAGGCAAGATACAAAAATCCACCTGTTCAAATTCTCTTGGCTAGCTAGATGGGCAAGCCGATAAATTTAATAAATATCAATTTAAAAAATAAATATGAAGTTAGTAAATCCATAGGGCATAGAGGTAGGCCTCGGCTTACGACCACAATTGAGCCAAAAATATTTCTGTTGCTAAACGAGACAGTCATTAAGTGAGTTTTGCTTCATATTACGACCTTTCTCGCCACAGTCGTTAAGTGAATCAATGCAGTTGTTTAAGGTTGTTGAGTGAATCTGGCTTCCCCCTTGATTTTTGTCTGTCAGAAGGTCGCCAAAGGAGACCGCACAGTGACCGTCATAAATATGAGTCAGTTGCCAAGCGTCTGAATTTGGATCGCAAGGAGGCTGTGACGGTCATTAAGTGTGACAAACGGTCATGTCACTTTTCTCAGTGCCGTTGCACCTACGAAAGGTCATTAAACGAATAGTTGTCAGACTACCGATATATACTGTATATAAATTTAATAAATATAAATTTTAAAAAATAAATAGATTAAATAAACGAACATAAAGTCTAAAAATCAATAAATATAAATTGAAAATCAATATGCCTTTTAAAAAATAAAAGCAAATCTAATCAATAAATATAAATTTTAAAATATTTCCTGATAGTTAGAACAATTAATCCGTGGAACGGCTTGCCACCAGAAATTGGGTGCTCCAACACTAAATGACGTTTTTGAACACTACCTGAAATAATACAGGTAGTCCTTGACATATGACCACGACTGAGCCCAGAAGTTATGTTGCTAAACAAGACAGTTTAAAATGAATTTTGCCCCATTTTACGACCTCTCTTGCCATTGTTAAGTGAATCCGTTGCTAAATTAATAACCCGGTGGTTAATTCAATCTGGCCCTCGTGTTGATTTTGCTGATCATAGAAGGTCGCAAAAGGTGACCCCAGGACCGTCATAAATATGAACCAGTTGCCAAGCGTCTGCATTTTGATCCCGCGGTCATAGGACGGCTGTGTCGTAAGTGTGAAAAAGTCACAAGTCACTTTTTTCCAGGGCTGTTGGAACTCTGGACAGTCAGTAAATGAGCCGTTGTAAATCAAGGACTACCTGTATAGGATTTTCTGCCTGAGCTGGGGGTTGGACTAGAAGACCTCCAAGGTCCCTTCCCACTCTGTAATTCTGTTGTAAATTTAAATAGAGATACAAATGTAATCCATAAATATAAATTTAATCAGATAAAATAATCTGGGGTTTGGAATTTAGCCATGGTCTGAGCCAGGGGTGAAATCCAAATTTTTTTACTACCGGTTCTGTGGGCGTGGCTTGGTGGGCGTGGCTTGGTAGGCATGGCAGGGGAAGGATTCTGCAAAATCCCCATTCCCACCCTACTCCAGGGAGAAGGATATTGTAAAATCCCCATTCCCACTCCACTCTGGGGCCAGCCAGAGCTGGTATTTGCCGGTTCTCCGAACGACTCAAAATTTCCGCTACCAGTTCGCCAGAATCTGTTAAATTTCCCCTCTGGTCTAATCCATCATTAGGAGCTGTCATTTATTGAGCTGAGCCCTGCTGGCCAACACAGCCGGGGTGTTTTGCAAACCCTGGGTTTAAGGCTGAGCTTGCAGTTCGAATCCAGCCTTTGGAAAAAGAAAAAAATCTTGTTCATGATCTCTTTAATAAATGTAATAACAGGGTTCCTTCCAGGTCGTAAAACAAGGACCTCCCACACTTTTCCTTTCAAACCCCAGCAATTCACAACCGCAGGAACTCAAACGGTGTCTTGTCTCCTCGTGATACAACTGGCCACCTCAAATCTTCCCAACGAGTCCAACCAGTTTTTGACGGCTCACTTTCTGGCTCTAGGAAGGACGAGCAGTCACTAAAAGGGTGGTAATTAACTTGGGCAAGAAGATCTCTGCGGGATACAATGGCTAGTTGAAGCCGAAGTCATCCCGTTTCAGCCATGAGGACTAGAAACTTGAGATTATAGGGCTGGCTGGCTGGCTGCTGAGTTTCCGTCAAGACAAAGGCTCCCAGGAGCCCGAAGGACCTTAGGCAGAGTCGATGCTAGAATTGTGCCAGGATTTAATTTGGTGAGGTTTAATGTTGTTCCAAACTAAGCGACGAGTTGTTTAAAAGTCAAAATTTGAGGTGGTCGTTTTTATTCTGAATTTTTCCTGAGTTCCCGAAAAAAAGTTGGGAGTTTTGCTTTTTAATCTTTCCACATACACATTTCTTCCCCTTTTCCAGCCTTTTCCGGCCACTTTTAGTTTCACTGGTGTTTTAGACAAGTAGTCCTCGACTTATGACAGTCCACTGAGCGACCGTTTGAAGTTACAATGTCACTGAAAAAAAAGGGACTGATGACCATTGGTCGCGCTTAAGGACCGTTGCAGCCTTCCCCGTGGTCCCGTGATCAAAACCCAGATGCTTGTCAACCGACTCATATTTATGACGGTGTCCCGGGGCTCGCATGATCTCCTTTGGCGACTTTGCAGCAAAGGTCAAAATCAAAGGGGAAAATCAGACCCACTTAACAACCGTGTGACTGATTTATGAACGGCAGTGATTCATTTAACGACCGTGGCAAATAAGGTCGTAACCATGGGGCGAAACTCATTTCACAGATGTCTCAGCTTCAGAAACGTTGGGCTCAATTATGGTTGTAAATCAAGGATTATGCTGTATTATGATCATCAAGACAAATTCCTTGTGTGTCCAAATTCTATTCTATTCTGTTCTGTTCTATTCTGTTTTATATTCTGTTCTGTTCTATTCTATTCTATTTTATATTCTGTTCTGTTCTATTCTATTCTGTTCTATTTTCGATTCGATTCTATTCTATTCTATTCTATTCTATTCTATTCTGTTCTGTTCTGTTCTGTTCTGTTCTGTTCTGTTCTGTTCTGTTCTATTTTATATTCTGTTCTGTTCTATTCTATTTTATATTCTGTTCTGTTCTGTTCTGTTCTATTCTATTCTGTTCTATTTTCGATTCTGTCCTATTCTGTCCTATTCTATTCTATTCTATTCTATTCTATTCTATTCTATTCTATTCTATTCTATTCTATTCTATTCTATTCTATTCTGCATTCTATTCTATTCTGTTCTGTTCTATTTTATATTCTGTTCTGTTCTATTCTATTTTATATTCTGTTCTGTTCTATTCTGTTCTGTTCTATTTTTGATTCTGTTCTATTCTATTCTATTCTATTCTATTCTATTCTATTCTATTCTATTCTATTCTATTCTATTCTATTCTATTCTATTCTATTCTATTCTATTCTATTCTATTCTATTCTGCATTCTATTCTATTCTATTTTCTATTCTATTCTGCATCCTATCCTATCCTATCCTATCCTATCCTATCCTATCCTATCCTATCCTATCCTATCCTATCCTATCCTATCCTATCCTATTTTTATAAAATTCTTATTTGAAAAAAAGATTTGTATTGTTCCTTCAGGGAAACAAAAGAAGGCTGTCATGAATATCCCGATTCTAGCTAGTCCTCTACTTATAACCGTCCATTTAGTGACCATTTAATGTTACAACGGCGCTGAAAAAAAGGGGGACTTATGACCGTTTTTCACACTCACGACCCTTGCAGCATCCCCAGGCTCAGGTGACCAAAATTCAGACGCTTGGCAACTGACTCGTATTTATGACGGCCGCAGCGTCCTGCCGTCATGTGATTCCCCATTTGGGGCCGACCTTCCCAGCCGGCGTCCGACAAGCAGAGTCAACAGAGGAAGCCAGATTCATTGAACGACCGTGTGACTCGCTTAACAACGGCAGAGATTCGCTTAACCGCTGAGGATGAGGGAAAAAGAAACAGCTGGGAAATTCTGAGAGCGGAAGATGATGCCTATCTAGGAACGAAATCTTTAGCAAGGAGCCTCCCGTTTTCCCGTACAACGAGGAGAGCTAGAAACTTAACCTTTCATTTTATCCTTTCTGCTAAAGCCGCGTTTTTTCCGGAAGCTCCCGCCTCACCCATAAATAAATGCAGGGTTGCCTTTTAAAAAAAAAATAAAATAATAAAATAAAAAAAACAAGTGATGATTTCAGGATTTATTTAGCCGCCGAGACACGTGGGAAGACACGGAGTTGGCAAAAAGAAAAGAACGAGAAAAAAGGAACGAGGAGAAGGAAGGACCACAACACAAATACACCCCAAAAAAAAGGGGTGGGGGGTGGGGGTGGGGGAAAGGTTCCTGTCTCACTGGCTAGGCTTCTGCAAACGTATCACGAGGGGTCACACCTTGGAGACAGGAGAAGGAAGGAAGGAAATCAGGTAGTTCTCATCCCCAGGCCAAGCCTCGGAAGGAAATACCTGAAAATAACAAGAAGGCCCGATTTCTTTCCTTTGAATTCATTCCCCCGCCCTCTCCCAAAGGCTCCAGGTGAGCTGCAAACAGGATCAACCCCTCCCCAATTAAGTAAAGCAGGAAGTCCGGCAAAATCGTTAGGATAATTATCATTCCCTTGCTTCCAGTTTTCGAACCTGCTCAGCCCTTCCCTTGTACACTCCAAGGGCACTCCGATGCCCTTGACGTGATGTCCCGATGATGCCCGGAAGCCGTGCGGATCTGGATGGGGAGAAACAAGCTCAGACTCAACCCCTCCAAGACCGAGTGGCTGTGGTTTCCGGCGTCCCGGTATAGCCAGTTGGTCCCATTGCTAACTATTGGGGGTGAGATCTTGGCCCCCACAGAGAGGGCTAGCAACTTGGGTGTCCTCCTGGATACGCGGCTGTCTTTAGAAGATCATATGACGGCTGTGGCCAGGAGGGCTTTCTATCAGGTTCATCTGATTTATCAGTTGCGTCCCTTTCTGGACCGGGGCACCCTGCGCACGGTCACTCATGCCCTCGTCACTTCCCGTCTGGACTACTGTAATGCTCTCTACATGGGGCTCCCCTTGAAGAGCACTCGGAGGCTCCAACTGGTCCAGAATGCAGCCGCGCGGCTGATTATGGGGGTGACTCCCGGTGGTCTTCCGGGTGCGATTCAAGGTGTTGGTCACCACCTTTAAAGTGCTCCGTGGCTTAGGACCTGGGTACTTACGAGATCGCCTTCTGCTACCGATGGCCTCCTACTGGCCAGTCGCTCTCACAGAGAGGGGCTCCTCAGGGTGCCGTCGGTCAAATTATGTCGATTGGCGACCCCCAGGGGGAGGGCCATCTCTGTGGGGGCACCCGCCCTCTGGAATGAACTGCCCCCGGAGATATGTAGGATCCCCGACCTCCATACCTTTTGCCATGCCCTACTATTCCAACAGGCTGGGCTTACGAACTAAGTGTAATTTTAATTGGGTATTTTAATTTTGGGGTTTTTAACAAACTTGGGCCAAATTATTTAATACTTTTAATTTTTTAAAAAAATTCAGGGTGTATTGTGTTTTTATTTATTTATTTATTTATTTATTTATTTTATTAGATTTATATACCGCCCTTCTCCTTGCGGACTCAGGGCGGTGAACAGCCAGAAATAAAAAGCAAATCTTACAAAAGTTAAAAATATTATTAAAAATAACTAATATAAATTTGGCCCATAGTTAAAAACAGTTCAATTAAAAATTAATAATCAAAACTCTAAAAAGATTTTCCCATGCGATCAGGCCAGGCCAGCTAGCTGGAAAAAGTATGTTTTTAAGGCTCGACGAAAAGTCCGGAGGTCAGAGATCATTCGTAACTCTGGAGGAAGATCGTTCCAGAATGTAGGAGCTACCACAGAGAAGGCTCTCCCCTTGGGGGTCGCCAGCCGACATTGTCTGGCTGACGGCACCCTGAGGAGGCCCTCTCTGTGGGAGCGAACCGGCTGGTGGGAGGCAATTGGTGGCAGTAGGCAGTCCCGTAAATACCCTGGTCCTAAGCCACGGAGCGCTTTAAAGGTGATCACCAACACCTTGAAGTGTACCCGGAAGTCCACCGGTAGCCAATGCAGCTCCCGCAGGAGAGGTGTCACGTGGGAGCGCCCCGTCGCTCCCATAATCCCCCTGTACACCGCCCTGAGTCCTGATGGAGAAGGGCGGTTTAAAAATGCAATTAAATAAATAAATAAAATAGATTCCGATCCTTTCCCCTCTTTTGGTTGCTCCGGAAATAAAAAAAATCGTAATTCCTGAATCCTCGGTGCAATCTTTGAGCGGGCGTGATGATGGTTTTCTCGCAGGTGCTTTCGTGACCCAACGAGGAGGAGGACTGTCGGGTGTTTGGTGGTCTCTGAGTTCCGCTATTTTCTTGCAATTGTTTCATGACCCAACTAGGGAACATAATCAGTGCTAGAAGGGCGTGGGGTCTGCTCTCTGTTCATATATAAGTGGCTTGCCTTGTCAATATCCGCGGGAGTGTTTTATTTTGGTGGTTCTTTGGTTATGCTGCTGTTTACGGTTTGACTTGTTTGTTCAATCGGTATTGGTGTATGGTGGGTTAGTGTAAGGAATGCCCTTCTGGCATTGATGATGTTACCTGGTTGGGTCACAAAACGTCTGCAAGAAAATAATCAAGCTCAGAGAGCACCAGGGACCCCATGGTTCTCCTTCTCCTTCTCCTTCTCCTTCTCCTCCTTCTTCTCCTTCTCCTTCTCCTTCTCCTCCTCCTCCTCCTCCTCCTCCTCTTCCTCTCCTTCCCCTTCTTCTCTCCTTCTCCTCTCCTTCTTCTCCTTCTCCTCTCCTTCTTCTCCTCCCTCTCCTCCTCCTCCTCTCCTCCTCCTCCTCTCCTCCTCCTCCTTCTCCTCTCCTTCTCCTTCTCCTTCTCCCCCTCCTCCCTCCTCCCTCCCTCCCTCCCTCCCTCCTTCCCTCCTTCCTTCCTTCCTTCCTTCCTTCCTTCTAGCACTGATGATGTTCCCTAGTTGGGTCATGAAACATCTACAAAAAAAAAACCACCCAGCTCAGAGAGCACCAAGGACCCCACAATCCTCCTCCTCCTCTTCCTCCTCTTTGCAAATCCCATTCCCTTTTAGCACTGATGATGTTACCCAGTAGGGTCATGAAACGTTTGCAAGAAAATAAGCAAGCTCAGAGAGCACCAAGGACCCCACAAGTTCTCCTCCTCCTCCTCCTCCTCCTCCCCCCAAACCCCACTCCCTACTTGCACAGATGATGTTACCTAGTATGGTGATGAAACGTCTGGGGAAAAAACCCCACCAAGTTCAGAGAGCATCAAGGAGCCCGTATTTCCATTCTGAGCTACAAATATTCTCTTCTGTCAATATTGCAGTCGCCAAGCCTGCGTATTCACGAATCGTCTGCGATTCAGTTAAAAGTTTTCCTTGCCCTTCTCTAAACTTTTCAGTTTATCATCGATCCCACGTACTCCTGATTATTCTGATTAATTAGCCAGATCCAGCGTTTCTCAAGCTTTGAGACTCTAAGACGGAAACTGGATTCCCAGAATTCCCCAATAAACCCTCTGAATTTTTAGAGTCAAACAGAAACACCTTGCTAGAGAAATTTCAATCTCGCAAATTAATTCATGCAATCCCGTAAACTTGGTTAGAGGGGACCCCGATCTGATTTCTTAATTTGTGGCAAAATTAAGGTAAGTTTGCATTTCACGTGAATGGAGGCCATTAGATTTATTTATAGGTTAGATGAAGGTGTGGGGAATAGAATCATCTTATATGTATATAATCATCATCATCATCATCATAATCATAACAATCATAATATAGAGCCTGGATAACTCAACAGACTAAAAGCCTGTTATTAACATTCAGCTGTCTGCAATTATTGCAAGTTCGAATCTCACCGGACTCAAGGTTGACTCAGCCTTCCATCCTTTCTAAGGTAGGTAAACTGAGGACCCAGTTTGTGGGGGCAATAAACTGATTTTGTATAAATATACAAAAGTATGAAGGCTATTGCTTAACGCATTGTAAGCCGCCCTGAGTCTCCGGAGAAGGGCATAAATCTCCGGAGAAGGGCATAAATCTATTTTTTTTAAAAATTGAACTAATAATCTTCTTTTAACGACCCCATAATCCCTTGTGGTGTGGAGTCCGGGCCACTGAATGGAGCTGAGTTGTTTACTGGCCGGATGTCCTTCCTGTTGCCAATGAGGAGTTTTGCTCAGCCGATATATTCTCAGTGGGCCCAGAGAGAGAACGACCTGCCTCTACCTAGGATCGAACTCAGCCTCCTGACTGTGAGTAGATATTGCTTTAAATTTCCAACTCTGTGAATTATTAAATACCTTGGTAAGGAAACCTAAGTCCATTTGAATAGGCTTATTAATGCATAACCGCTTAATGTTCACACCAAGACGGTGTGAATGCATTTAAATGCGCTGGAATTCCTTTTTCGCAACAGCCTAGAGTGACAATTAAAGTTGCTATTATTGTTGTTCTTGTCATTCAAAATGGCTTATTAAAATAAGTGGGCGGTGAATAAATTAGCTATAATTGGACAGAAACTCTGTCGTCTTTCTTTAGATCAGAGTTTCTCAACCTTGGAAGCTTGAAGATGGGTGGACTTCAACTCCCAGAATCCCCCAGCCGCTGGCTGGGGGATTCTGGGAGTTGAAGTCCACCCATCTTCAAGCTACCAAGATTGAGAAACACTGCTTTAGATTATTCATTTTTTTTTTAATCTCAACAAATTTAAGATGTGGGGACTTCAACTCCCAGAATTCCCCAGGAGGCCTCGCTATTCAGCCATGATGGTCCTTAAACAGCCCCTCCCACTGTGTCATCCTGTCTGAAACTCGACTTACGACCACGTTTTCATTTAATGGCCGCTGAACGTTACGGCACTGAAAAAAGCCACTGGTGACCATTTTTCACACTTATGACCGTTGCAGCATTCCCCCACGCTCAAAATTCAGCAGCTTGTACAACTGACTCATATTTATGACGGTCATGTAATCTCCTTTTGACGCTATGTCAATGGGGAAGCCAGATTCATTGAACAACGGCGTGACTGGCTTAGGAACGGCAGTGATTTCATTTAACGACCGTGGCAAGAAAGGTCGTAACACGGGGCAAAACTCACTTCACAGATGTCCCAGCGTCAGAAATTTTGGGCTCAATTATGGTCGTAAGTCGAGGATTATGCTGCGTTATGATCATTTTTATAAAATTCTAATTTGAAAAAAAAGATTTGTATTGTTCCTTCAGGGAAACAAGAGAGAACTGTCTTGAATATCCCGATTGGAGGTAGTCCTCGATTTATAACCATCCACTTAGTGACCGTTCGATGTTGCAACGGCATTGAAAAAGGGACTTATGACCGTTTTTCACACTTACGACCTGTGTAGCATCCCTGTGGTCCTATGATCAAAATTCAGATGGCCGTTGACTCGGATTTATGACAGTTGCAGTGTCATGTGATCACCTTTTGCGACCTTTTTCGACAAACCGAGTCAAACGGGAAACCCGATTCACTTAACGACCATCTTACTCGCTAATCAGCTGCGGTGATTCACTTAACAACGGTGGCCAGGAAGGTTGTAAAATGAGACAAAACTCATTGTACAGATTTCTCCCTCAGCAAGATAAATTCGGGGCACAATTGTGGTCATAAATCGGGGACTTACTCACATCTACCAGAACATTTCCCTAGTTAGTAAAAGAAATACGTTTGATTTGTTAATCTACTACCTCCAGAAATTCCTCTGCTGACTGTATCCTTGTTTGAACAGAATAAAAATGAGATTGAATTCCAGAACGAGAAGTCATAAACTACTTGGTTTCAAAGCATCGTGGTTAATAAGTGACTCGGGTTTAAAAATCTGCTTTTTCCCCCCTCCTGACCTTCATTAATCCTGTTTGCTCCAAGCTATTCCTGCTTACTCCCAGGGTGTGAGACCTCTTGAATTATAAGGAGCTGAGCGACCTTGGAAGATATGAGCACAAAACAACTCACGGCTTAGTTTAACCGAGGGGTTCGACCAATTTTGGGAGATCTGTCATAATGGCAGGATGGAGCTTCCTTTTACAGGCGCAGTCTATCCTTTAATCATTGATGCTAAGAGAAGAGGACCGGATAGGGAGTCCTGGAGTTAACATTGATGCCACTAAGAGAAATGTGTGTAAAATGAGTTGTTGTTTTTTTTTAATTTGATTTATATGCCGCCCTTCTCCGGAGACTCAGGGCGGCTTACAATGTGTTAAGCAATAGCCTTCATACTTTTGTATATTTATACAAAGTCAGCTTATTGCCCCCAACAAACTGGGTCCTCAATTGACCTACCTTAGAAAGGATGGAAGGCTGAGTCGACCTTGAGCCTGGCGAGGATTGAACTCACAGAAATTACAGGCAACTGGTGTTAATTGCTGCCTTTAGTAGGAGGCATTAGCCCCCTACGCTACACAGGCTCCTACACAGTTTTGCGCCATTTTTACAACCTTCTTGGCATGGTTGTTAAGTGGATCACTGCCGTTGATAAAGTAATAACTTGGTTGTTAATTGAATCACTACCGTTGATACGTTAATAACTTGGTTGTTAAGTGGATCACTCCCACTGATAAGTTAATAACTTGGTTGTTAAGTGAATCGCTTTCATTGATAAGTTAATAACTTGGTTGTTAAGTGAATCGCTCCCACTGATATGTTATGTTATATTAATTTTATTTCTATACTGCCCTTCTCCCGAAGTGGTGTACAGCCAATTAAAACACAGAATATAGAAACAACAAATTTAAAATTATTAAACTTATTATACAATTTCGGCCCGAATTAAAACCCCAAAATTTTAAAACTCCCAATTTAAAATCAATTACATAGATAGCCCTGCCTGACGGAACAGTAGGGATAAGTTAATAACTTGGTTGTTAAGTGAATTGCTCCCACTGATAAGTTAATAACTTGGTTGTTAAGTGGATCACTGCCTTTGATAAATTAATAACTTGGTTCTTAAATGAATTGCTCCCATTGATAAATTAATAACCTGGTTGTTAAGTGAATCTCTTCCATTGATAAGTTAATAACTTGGTTGTTAAGTGAATCGCTCCCACTGATAAGTTAATAACTTGGTTGTTAAGTGGATCATTCCCACTGATAAGTTAATAACTTGGTTGTTAAGTGGATCATTCCCAATGATAAATTAATAACTTGGTTGTTAAGTAGATCACTGCCTTTGATAAGTTAATAACTTGGTTGTTAAATGAATCGCTCCCATTGGTAAAATAATAACCTGGTTGTTAAGTGAATCGCTTCCATTGATAAGTTAATAAGTTGGTTGTTAAGTGAATCACTGCCGTTGATAAGTGAATAACTTGGTCGTTAAGTGAATCCGGCTTCCCCATTGACTTTGCTCATCCGAAGATCGCAAAAGGGGTTCCCGTGATCCCGGGTCATTGCAAACCGTCATAAATATGAACCAATTGCCAACTGTCCGAATTTTGATCACGAGGATGCTGCAGCGGTCATAAGTGTGAAAAATGGTCCCAAGTCATTTTTTTCACTGCCGTTGTAACTTTGAACGGTCACTAAACGAACCGTTGCCGGTCGAGGTTTACCTGCAGACTTTTAAGGCTTCAGCGTCAGAGCCTGGCAGGGATTTGAGAACTGCAGTGTTGCACGCTTACTCACACCCACGCTGGTGGATAATCCTAATTATAGGGTGCAGAAACAGGCCACTCTGGCAAGCCAAATGGCTACCTAAATACAACCCTGTCTCTACCCCAGCCCAGATGGATTCTCAAACGGGGAGCCAAACCCTAAAGCAAAAAGCAAAAAGCAAAAAAATAAAAAAAAAATAAAAAAATAAGACAAGATCTCTCATTCTTTCCCACCGCTTTTCAAAATTTACAACTCGCTTGTTGAAAAATAGCAAGAGAGAGAGAGAGAGAGAGAGAGAGAGAGAGAGAGAGAGAGAGAGAGAGAGAGAGAGAGAGAGAGAGAGAGAGAGAGAGAGAGAGAAGGAGAAAGAAGCAAAAATCTCATATTTCTCAAAGCAAGCCTTTCGTGTGAGGTCAAACGGCCGGCACACCTAATCCAAGAATTCTTCAAACTTTTAAGCAATGCCCAATGTCTCCCCCCCCCACCCACTTCGGAGGCTTTGATTCATGTTTCAACTTTCTTTTTCCCAAAAATCACAACTTGCTGGCTTACTGGCAAAGCTATTTGGCAGATAGTTTGGTTTTCCCATCCAATCTCCCTCAAGCCGAAGATAGTGGTATGTCCTTAGTTATGTAAGTATGAATGTTAGAAGAGAGGAGAGGAGAGGAGAAATGAGAAAGAGAGGAGGAGGAGGAGAGAGAAGGAAAGAAAAAAGAAAAGAAAAAAGAAGAGAAGAGAAATGAGAAAGAGAGGAGGAGAAGAAAAGAGAAGGAAAGAAAAAGAGAAGAGATGAGATGAGAAAGAGAGGAGAAGAAGAAGAGAAAAAAAGGAAAAAGAAAAAAAGAAGAGAAATGAGAGAGGAGAAGGAAAGAAAAGGAAAGAAAAAAGAAGAGAGAAAAGAAGAGAAATGAGAGAGAAGAGAAAAGGAAAGAAAAAGAAAAGTAAAGAAGAGAAATGGGAAAGAGAGAAGAGAAGAAGAGAAAAAAGGAAAAAGACAAAAAGAAGAGAAGAGAGGAAGGGAGGAGAGGAGAGAAGAGAAAAAGGATGAGAGAGAAAGGAGAGGAGAGAAGAAGACAAAAGGAAAGGAAAAAAAGAAAAGAAAAAAAGAAGAGTAGAGGAGAAAAGAAGAGAAGAAAAGAGAAAAAGAGGAGAGAAAATTTAAAAAGATGAAGAGAAGAGAGAAAAAGACAAAATAAAAGGAGGAAGGAAGAACGGAAGAGAGAAAGAAGGAAAAGAGAGAAGAAAAGAGAAGGAAGGGAGAAGAAAAGAGGGAAGAGGAGACCAAAGAAAATAAGAGAGCAGAAAGAGAAGGAGAAAAAGAGAAAAGGACGCCCCTTATTGTCACAGCACCAAAATCCGAAAGCTTCTTCCGAACTCTGTTTTTTTTTTTTTCTCCAGCCATCCCAGGACTAAACAAAACTTTTGCCAAAAGTTTCTGCAAAACTTTTTGCTTCCGAAATGATTGACAGCTTCTCCCCAGCCTCATCCTCAGCCAGTACCCCCAGCCATCCACGTTCCCAAAAGTTTCAATCTTGCAAAAATTCTCCAAGACCCTCCTCCTTACCCTCCCTCCCTCCTTCCCCCTCCCTCTCCCCCCTCCCGGCCGCCCCATTTTTCCCCTTGCCAAAGTTCATCCTTGGGGAATCCCCCCCCACCTCCTCCAGCACCCCCACCAGTCCATGACCTTCCCCACTCCACGCTCCTAACCAGGAGCCAAAACCTCAAGCCGCGAAACAAGAAGCTGAGCTCTCTATCTGTTGAATTTCTGCCTGCCTGTTTGCCTGCTTAGCCAGATCGCTGTTAAAATCCCATCGCGGGGGAACCGCGCAAGTTTTACTCAAGAAAAAGTAGAGTCGTCCCGTGGGAAAGTCGCCTGCTCTTTCGGGGTCCCTCTCTTTAGAGGTTTGAGGTCCAGCAGAAATGTGTAGAGGGGGGAGGTTGAGCCCCAAAACGGGCGGGGGGAAAGGGGGGCAGGTTGAACCCCAAAGCAAAGGATTTTTTTTTTACCTGGTTTGCAAAAAAAGCCGAGATCGCGCGGCAGGATTCAGCCAGCTGCGGCTTCCTTCTTTCCCAGCAATAACCGTTTTGCTCCTGTGCAGGCAGGCAGGCGGGTATTAAATTTACCAGCTGACCTGAGGCTCAGGTAACCAGGTTGCACAACTTCCTGTTTACCTGGGCAATTCTCTTTCCTGTGCATTTAATTTTTATTTTTTTTTTTGCACACCAGGCAGTCTCAGTGCAAAGTTAGATCTCTGAGCTGCCTGCATCCTAGATCTGTGCGGAAAGAGGGTGCCCTGTTTGGGTTCAGCAAAATACACACACACACACACACACACACACACACACACACACACAGAGAGAGAGAGAGAGAGAGAGAGAGAGAGAGAAAATCATGGGTCGTTGGTGTTCTCTGAGCTAGATTGGAGTTTTGTTGTTTTGAGAGTTTTTTTTTTCAGACATCTCATGATCCTACTAAGGAACATCATCAGTGCTAGAAGGGAGTGAGGTAGGGGGGGAGGAGGAGAAGAACAATACAAGAAGCTGGACTCCCTGTCTGTTGAATGCCTGCCTGCCTGCCAGATTGCTGATAAAGCCCCATCCTGAGAAACTAAAGAATTTTACTCAAGAAAAAGCAGAGTCATTCTATGGGAAAACCATCTGCTCTTTCGGGGGGGGGTCTCCTCGATCCAGCAGAAATGTGTAAGGGGGATGATCCCAGAAATGGAGGAGGGGGGGGCTTGAACCCCAAAGCAGAGGCCCTTGTTACCTAGCTTGCAAAGAAACCGAGATCGTGGAGGAATCCTGTGTCCAGTTTTGGTCGTCACATCACAAAAAAAGATGTTGGGACTTTGGAAAAACTGCACAGAAGACCAACTAAGACGATTAAAGGCCCGGAGACAAAAAAAGTACGAAGAGGTTTCAGGAATTGGGTGTGTCTAGTTTAATGAAAAGGACTAGGGGAGATATGAGAGTAGCCTTCCAATATCTCAGGGGCTGCCCCAAAGAAGAGGGAGTCAAGCTATTCTCCAAAGCCCCTGAAGGCAGGACAAGAAGCAATGGATGGAAACCAATCAAGGAGAGAAGCAACTTAGAACTAAGGAGAAATTTCCTAACAGGGACAACAATCATCAGTGGGACCCCTTATCTTCAGAAGTTGGGGGGGGGCTCCATCACTGGAGGTTTTTAAGAAGAGACTGAACAGCCACTTCTCGGAAATAGTATAGGGCAGTGATGGTGAACCGTTTTGGCACCGAGTGCCCAAACGGGAATGTGTGAGCGTGCCAGCCACCTAGTGTTCGGGTTTCCCAGTGCCGGAAGGAAGTTCCAGAAGTCCGGAAACGGGTCTGTTTCCAGCCTCCGGAGGGCCTCCAGAGCACGGGTGAGGCCAATTTCGCCCTTCCGGAGGCTCAAGGAAAGCCTCCAGAGCCTGGGGAGGGCGAAAATCCCCCCCCCCATGGTTCAGGAGGCCGAGTAGGCCATGGCCCCATGGCCACGCCCACCCTGCCCCCATGGCCACGCCCACCCAGCAACCGCAGAGAAGCGGTTGCTACAATTTTTCAATCCCACCCCAGGTTTCCATATTTTTTTTATTTATTTTATTTTTAATTTGATTTATATGCCACCCTTCTCCGGAGACTCAGGGTGGCTTACAATGCGTTAAGCAATAGCCTTCACACTTTTGTATATTTTATACAAAGTCAGCTTCTTGCTCCCCACAAACTGGGTCCTCAATTTACCCACCTTAGAAAGGATGGAAGGCTGAGTCGACCTTGAGCCTGGCTAGGATTGAACTCCCAGAAATTACAGGCAGCTGGTGTTAATTGCTGCCTTTAGTAGGAGGCATTAGCCCCCTACGCTACACAGGCTCCTCTTCCTCCTCCCACCTCCCCTTCTCCACAATCTCCTTCTACTACTGATGATGTTCCCCAGTTTGGTAATAAAATGTCTGCAAGAAAACCAAGTTCAGAATGCACCAAGAACGCCTCAATTCTCCTCCTCCTCCCTCCTCCCACCCACTGATGATGTTACCTAGCTTGGTAATGAAATGTCTACAAGAAAACAATGGCCACGTACAATATGTACCTCATATTCTGTGCAACATGTATATTACTCTGGCGTATGATTTTAAATCATGATGTTATATACATATTACACACACTACACTGGCACCAGTGAAATTTAGTCATATTAGGATGTTTGTGGTGCTGTGTTGTGTTTCGGAGTCCGACAGCCCCTGGATAGCAGCTGTTTTTAAACGTAGTTTTTGTAAACGTATTAATCTAGACCAGTGATGGCTAAGCTTTTTGCTGTCACATGCCAAAAGAGGGGGAACACGGGGTGGGGTGGGGTGTCACACGTGCATGTGCCCACATCCATAATTCGATGATCCCCCTGTGCCCCTGCGTATGCATGCGTGACCCCCTGCACTTCCCTCACTTTTGACACACGATGGCCAAGAGGTTACCAGTGGGTTCCTTGTAGGTAACCCACCTCCCCAGGTTCCAGGAAAGCACCAGAGGCTTTCCTGGAACCTGGGGAGGGCGAAAATGGCTTTCCCCACCTCCTCTGGAGGCTGGAAACGGCTGGAAGGCCCAAAAATAAGCTGGCTAGGGCTAGGGCAATGCTCAGGTACCCACAGATATGGCTCCATGTACCACCTGTGCAGTGGTCAATTGCTCCCGGTTCACACCAGTTTGCAAGAACCGATAGTAAAAATATTTAGTAGTTCGGAGAACCGGTAATAACATTGGCTGGCCACGCCCCCAAACCGGTCACCGGCCCGGTCGCTGCTCGCTTACCCCGCCCACTTCATCAGAGGCTTTTTTTTTTTTTTTTTTAAAAATTTATAAGTATTTTTTTTTACAACCTCTTCGGCTGAAAAAAATGCTTTTAAAAGTAAAAAAAAAAAATCCTCTGATAATCGCGCGGCTCAGCTGGGATCCTCAGAGGCTTCTGAAAAAAAAAAAATCCCTTTAAAAGCCTCTGGCGATCCCAGCAGATTTGCCTGATCGTCAGAAGCTTCTAAAAGGATTTTTTTTCTCCTGCAACTTCTTCAGGTGGTAGAAATGCTTTTAAAAGTAAAAAATGCTTTTAATGCTTTTAAAAGTAAAAATGTTTTTAAAAGTTAAAAAAAAATTGGCCACGCCCACCCATCCACATTATCCCCCAAGCCGCGCCCACAAAATAAGCCACGCCCACAGAACCAGTAGTAAAAAATGTTAGAACCCATACCGCACCTGTGGCATGCATGCATGCCATAGATTTGCCGTAACATCCCTGACCTTCGTACTTTCTGCCGTGCCCTCAAGACCCTGATGGTTCAACCATTTAAACGATTTTAGTTAGATATTTTAATTCTGGGTTTTTAACTCAATTTGGGCCAAACTGTTTAATAGTTTAAAATTCTAATTTTATGATATTTATGGGTTCGTGTTTTTATCTGGCTGTACACCGCCTTGAGTCCTACGGGAGAAGGGCGGTATAGAAATATAATTAATAAATAAAATAAATAAATAAATTTGCCATCACGGATCTAGACGTTTCCAATTCCTGCAGCCGTTCATCATGTTTTCACCTCCAACCCCCTCCAATCATCTTTGTTGCTCTTCTCTGCACTCTTTCCAAAGTCTCCACTTTGGACAACATTTGGCAGACTCAAACCAGGATCATAAGTGTGAAGGGGTTTCTCCCCCCCTACACACACACACAGCCCATTGGGAGCATCAAAACAACAAGAGCATCAAATTAGGAGTGACCTCATTTCAATTCTTCCTTCATTTGGCGGGAGGGAGGGATGGAAACTACCTAGAATTCCTGCTAGATGAAAAGGTCTTTCTTTAGCTGAAGGACCCTCAAATTCCCCCCTTCCTCTGGGATTGTCTATTTCCCCCCCCCCCCTCCCACCGCTCCGTTGCCACTGAACTCTGTCCTGCCTGCTTGCACAAAGACCTATTTTATACCAGTCTGCCAACTAGGGTGCTTGGCAATGGGTGCCAAGGCAAATCTGGGGCCAGGCCAAGAACGCAAGAAAAAGGAATTGCTTGCATCCCTTGGACCTCTGCGTGGATTATTACAGCCGGGCGAGAAAGAGGTGGGTGGGTGCTTTTCTGCAACCAGAGATCCTCCTGCCCCCAAACACTCCTGCCCATGCCAACTAAAGCCAGGTGGATTTTTCTCTTGAAAAGCGCCATTCAGAGCTTAACCCAGCGCCAGACAAGAAAGGATCAACGGTCCTCCTGCCCCTCGCGGCCCCTCGCCAGCAGCTGTTCTGGGGGGAGACGACGACACACAAATTGAGATATAGAGGAATTAATTTGCACATTCCTGAACACAAGTCTGGGACAGGGGTTGTGCAACTACTCGCTATTTGGGCCTTCCGATAAGTCCCTGGGTTCTCCTCGATCTTTTTTTCGTTGTCGTCGTCGTCATATTTTGTTTCTAATTCAGATTTTTTAAAAATTTATTTTCATCATTTATTTTTTTTGCCTTTTTTTAAAAAATTAAGACGATCCTAATATAATACAGGGGACACGGTGGCTCAGTGGCTAAGACGCTGAGCTTGTCGATCGAAAGGCCGGCAGTTCAGCGGTTCGAATCCCTAGTGCCGCGTAACAAGGTGAGCTCCCGTGACTTGTCCCAGCTTCTGCCAACCTAGCAGTTCGAAAGCACGTAAAAAAATGCAAGTAGAAAAAGAGGGACCACCTTTGGTGGGAAGGGAACAGCGTTCCGTGCGCCTTTGGCGTTGAGTCATGCCGGCCACATGACCACGGAGACGTCTTCGGACAGCGTTGGCCAGGGGTGAAATCTAAAATTTGTTACTACCAGTTCTGTAGGTGTGGTTTGGTGGGGATGGGGGTAATGTGGGCGTGGCCATTTTTTAAAAAAAACTTTTGAAAACCATTTTTTCTACAACCTTTTCTGCGAAGAGGTTGTAAAAAAGTGCTTTCAAAAGGCTCTGACGATCCCAGCTGAGTTGCCTGATCGTCAGAGGCTTTTCTTCTTTTAAAAGCCTCTGACGATCAGGCAACTCAGCTGGGATCGTCAGAGGCTTTTAAAAGCATTTTTTCTACAACCTCTTCAGAGGTTGTAGAAAAAATGCTTTTAAAAGGCTCTGACGATCCCAGCTGAGCCACGCGATCATCAGAGGCTTTTCCTTTTTTACTTTTAAAAGCATTTCTTCAGCCGAAGAGGTTGTAGAAAAAATACTTTTAAAAGTAAAAAAATGATGATTGTGTGGCTCAGCTGGGCAATGGGGGGCGGGGGCAGGGCAGGGATTTTTGCTACCGGTTCTCCGAACCACCCGCCTCCATCGCTACTGGATTGGGCGATCCGGTCCGAACCGGGAGCATTTCACCTCTGGCGCTGGCTCTTCGGGTTTGAAACGGAGATGAGCACCGCCCCCTAGAGTCGGGAACGACTAGCACGTATGTGCGAGGGGAACCTTTATCCTTACCTTAATATAATACAGATAGTCCTCGATTTACAGTCGTTCATTGAGGGACTTTTCAAAGCTACAAAAAGCGACTTAGGACGGTGTTTCACACTTACGACCGTTGCAGCATCCCCAGGATCACCTGATCAAAGTTTGGACCCTTGGAAACTGGCTCATATTTATGACGGTCGTAGTGTTCCGTGTCACGTGATCCGCTTTTGAGACCTCCTGACTAGCACAACCAATAGAGAAGCTGAATTCACTCAATAACCATGTTACTAACTGTAGTGATTCACTTAACACAATGATGGCAAGCAAGGTCGTAAAACGGGAGCCAAAAAATCACAGCAACGGACCTCCTTAGCAAAGGTAATGTTTGGTTCAGTGGTGGTCGTAAGTCGAGGAATACCTATCATCGAGAAACCTAACCTGGCTTAGCTGTAAATTCCACTGAAAAAAAACATTCACCGAAATTGACCAAAATGCTTCCTGGAACATAGAACATAGAATCCTTGGTCTGGAAGGGACCTTGGAGGTCCTCTAGTCCAACCCCTTTCTCAAGCAGGAGATCTGATACCATTTCAGACAAATGGCAGCCCAATTTCTTCTTGAAAACCTCCAGTGTTGGGGTACCTACAACCTCTGGTGGCAAGCTGTTCCACCGATTCATTGTTCTCACTTGTGTGTAAATTCCACTGTAAATTTACTGTGTGTAAATTCCAGGTTGCTTCTCTCCTTGATTAGTTTCCACCCATTGCTTCTTGTCCTGGTCACTGCGTTTTTGTATTTGCCAGCTGAGCTTCCTTTTTGGACTTTAAGACTTACCGTAGGTAGCTTGCCAGACTGTTATCTCTAAGCTACTGCGCATGTCTACATTCTTTTCTTTTTCTTCTAACTTTCTTTGTCCACCTGCCAAGAGGTGAGCAGGAACGCTGCCAAGATGTAGTAATTAGCTAGTAAGATGTTTTTTTTTTATTTCTTTATAATAAAAATGAGTTTCTTAGGATGTATCCCGGTTTATTTTCTCCTGAAAGTATACTCCAAGGAAAAGCCACGATCCACCTCTAATTTAGTGCAATTACCCCAGGAAGGGAACGGGGCTGACAGTCCTGCCCTCTGGGGCCTTGGAGACTCCCTCTTCTTGAGATATTGGAGGGCTTCTATCATGTCTCCCCTAGTTCTTTTCTTTTGAACTTTTACAGAATATATAATAACAGAGTTGGAAGGGACCTTGGAGATCATCTAGTCCGACCCCCTGCTCAAGCAGGAAACCCTATACCCATTTCAGACAAATGGTTATCCAACATCTTCTTAAAAACCTCCAGTGATGGAGCACTTTGCACTAATTATAGGTAGTTCTCAATTTATGACCCCATTGGATTATTGTTTGATATCCCAGAATTATTAACTTTGGCGGCCCTGAAGCGGGGGGAAAGGGTGCAGTTCCCAGAAACAGGAGCGAAGAGGGCAAATTCTTCTCACGGCCAAGAATGACATTCCTTTTTTTAAAAAAAAAAATGCTTTTATTAGCTGAGAGAACAACATCAGAAATCTTATTGCCATCGAGGGGGAAAACCCACACAAAATAATTGGTATTTTTTCTGAACAGATTGCAATTTCCTGCTGTCCACTGGTACCAAGCCGGGTCGTTCACTGAACTGGTGTGTAAAAATAACACAAATAACTTCCTGATCAAAGGCATACATGCACCCCTTGTCAAAATGCCCTTGACGAGATGTCCCGATGATGCCTGGAGGCCGTGCAGATCTGGATGGGGAGAAACAAGCTCAGACTCAACCCCTCCAAGACCGAGTGGCTGTGGTTTCCGGCGTCCCGGTATAGCCAGCTGGTCCCATTGCTGATTATTGGGGGTGAGATCTTGGCCCCCTCAGAGAGAATTCGCAATTTGGTGTCCTCCTGGATACACGGCTGTCTTTAGAAGATCACATGACGGCTGTGGCCAGGGGTGCTTTTTGTCAGGTTCGCCTGATTTATCAGTTGTGTCCCTTTCGGGACTGGGACGTCTTGCACATGGTCACCCATGCCCTCGTCACTTCCTGTCTGGACTACTGTAATGCTCTCTACATGGGGCTCCCTTTGAAGAGCACTCAGAGGCTCCAACTGGTCCAGAATGTGGGTGATTATGGGGGCGACACGGCGCACACATGTAACACCTCTCCTACGCGAGCTTCACTGGCTCCCGGTGGTCTTCTGGATGCGATTCAAGGTGTTGGTCACCATCTTTAAAGTGCTCCATGGCTTAGGACCTGGGTATTTACGAGATCACCTTCAGCGACCGATAGCCTCCCATCGGCCAGTACACTCTCACAGAGAAGGCCTCCTCAGGGTGCCGTTGGTCAATTTATGTTGACTGGCGACCCCCAGGGGGAAAGCCTTCTCTGTGGGGGCTCCCGCCCTCTGGAATGAATTGCCCCCCGAGATACGTAGGATCCCCGACCTATGTACTTTTTGCCATGCCCTTAAGACTTTACTATTTCAACAGGCCGGGCTGACAAAATTATGAATTTTAAATGGGTGTTTTAGTCTTGGAGTTTGTAAAAATAGGGCCAAAATGTTTAATATGTTTTAAACTCTTTTTAAATGTTGTGGTATATGTTGTTTTGACTATGGCTCTGCACTGCCCTGAGTCCCTCGGGAGAAGGGTGGTATAAACATTTAAATAATAAATAAATAAATAAATAAATAAATAAATAAATAAATAAATAAATACCTGCTGGGGTGGTCACTAATCATAATTAAAATCATAAGTTTTTTTCTCAAGCATATATAAGATAACAGGTAAAACTATAAGCATAATTTGTATATCTGAAAAGTGTAAGTAAAGAGGAATATTAGGACAGGGATGGTAGGCACAATGTGGACTTATGCACGCCCCTTACAGACCTCTTAGGAATGGGGTGAGGTCAACAGTAGACAGTTTAAGGTTAAAGTTTTGGGGGTTTGGGGAAGAAACCACAGAGTCAGGTAGTGAGTTCCAGACATTAATCACTCTGTTGCTGAAGTCGTATTTTCTGCCATCGAGTTTGGAGCGGTTTACCTTGAGTTTGTATCTATTATTTGCTCATGTATTGTTGTGGTTGAAGCTGAAGTAGTCATTAACAGAGAAGGACATCGTGGCAGATGATTTTATGTACTATGCTTAGGTCAGACTGAAGTCGGCGTAGTTCTAAGTTGTCTAAGCCCAAAATTTGAAGTCTGGTGGCATAAAGTATTTTATTGTGGTTAGAGGAATGGAGGACTCTTCTCATGAAATATCTCTGGACTCTCTCGATTGTATTTATGTCCGATATGCAATGCGGGTTCCAGACAGATGAGCTGTATTCAAGAATTGGTCTGGCAAATGTTTTGTATGCTCTAGTTAGTAGTACAACATTACAGAGAAGAAGCTATGTAAGATTAGGTTAACAACTCTTAATGCCTTTTTGGCGATGTTGTTACAGTGGGCTCGGGTACGTAGATCTTTAGAAATGAGTACTCCAAGGTCCTTGACAGAGTGAGGATCATCTACAAGGTCATGTCCATCTACCATATTTTCCGGCGTATAAGACGACTGGGCGTATAAGACGACCCTCCTCAGAGCCATTTAAGGCTCATCAGAGCCTTATGGGCTGGTCTGCCTGGTTACAGGAGAATGAGACCCGGCGTATAAGACGACCCCCGACTTTTGAGAAGATTTTTGTGTGTTAGAAAGTAATCTTATACGCAGGAAAATACAGTAATTTGTATTTTATGTTTTGATAATGGCAATCATGTGACCCCAGGAAAGTGCAAGGGTCATAAATGCATGCCAATTGCCAAGCAGCCAAATTTTGATCACGTGAGTGTGAGGATGCTGTAATGGTCATAAGTGCGAGGAGTGATCGTAAGTCACTTTTTTTTCAACCCTTTGAAGAGTTCCTAGGTGTAGGGAAATGAAACCCAGCTAGTCCTCGTCTCATGACCACAACTGAGCCCAAAATATCTGTTACTAAGTGAGACATTTGTTCAAAGTGAGTTTTGGCCCCGTTTTTGCCCCTGTCTTGTCGCCCTGGTGAAGTGAAGCACCGCAGTTGTGAAATGAGTAACACAGTCATTAAGGATGCCACGACAGCCGTAAGGGTGGGAAACGGATGTAACGGATGTAAGTTTACTTACGGATGTAAGTAAAACGAGCCTGGATAGCTCAGCAGACTAATGCATTGTGATTAACTCCAGCTGTCTGCAATTATTGCAAGTTCGAATCTCCCCAGGCTCAAGGTTGACTCAGCCTTCCATCCTTTCTAAGGTAGGTCAATTGAGGACCCAGTTTGTGGGGGCAATAAGCTGACTTTGTATAAAAATATACAAAAGTATGAAGGCTATTGCTTAACGCATTGTAAGCCGCCCTGAGTCTCCGGAGAAGGGCGGCATATAAATCAAATTAAAAAAAGAAGAAGGAAGGAAGGAAGGAAGGAAGGAAGGAAGGAAGGAAGGAAGGAAGGAAGGAAGGAAGGAAGGAAGGAAGGAAAGAAAGAAAGAAAGAAAGAAAGAAAGAAAGAAAGAAAAACATTCAGCTGCCTGCAATTACTGTAAGTTCAAATCTCACCAGGCTCAAGTTTGACTCAGCCTTCCATCCTTTCTAAGGTAGGTAAATTGAAAGCCCAGTTTATGGGGGCAATAAGCTGACTTTGTATAAATATACAAAAGTATGAAGGCTATTGCTTAACGCATTATAAGCCGCCGTGAGTCTCCGGAGAAGAGCTGCGTATAAATCTAATTTTTTTTTAAAAAGTGCGAGGACTGGTCATAAGTGCGAGGACTTGTCGTAAGTCACTTCCCCCCCCTCCCCAGTACTTCGAATAGTCCTTATGTGTAGGGCGATGAAGTAGGGTTGTGTCCTGTTTTGAAACACCCCAAAACAACAACAGCCAAGCTTTATTTCGGAAGAGAAAAAAAATATCTGAATTTTAGCTATTTTAAAATAATCCAGCCAGCTCTTCTTCCCCAGATCAATTTCCACCTGTCAAATGGATTCCATCTGAAGGGGGGGGGTCATGGATGTGGGGGTGGGGGGAAGCCCAGCTGTCCTGACACCAGGTCACCCTTCATAGGCTCCAGTTTGTCTGCCGTCCACTTCCGGAAGGATTTGTCTCTACACGTCGTCCCCCCACCTCCTCTCCCTTCTTGTTTTCTTTCAAAGTCAAGAAGTTGGAAATCCCCACCCAGGTTGGGAAAGGACACTGCGGGAATTGTGAAGCTCAAGGTAACACAAATTTTGCAACGAATCGCATTTTGCAACGGTCCCAGCAGCAAAGGGGCATCCGCTAAATCAGGGTTTGTTGAACTTGGCTGCTTTAAGGTGGGTGGGATTCTGGAGGCTGCTGAAGTCCAAATGGCCAAGTTTGAGAAACATGGATTTGTTTATCCCAACCTGTCTCAGCCTCCTACCTAGCACCTTGCAGGTTGCCTTGGACTACAACTCCCATCGTTGGTCATGTGAGCTGGGGATGATGGGGCGGCTCTCCCACCCATCAGCTCATCTAAAGTCTCGCTCTAGTTTTGTTTTTTTTAAGATGCCAGGAAGAAATTGGTCGGTTGGTCCTGTCCAATTGTCCCTTTCTTTTAAATCTCCTCCTCCTTCTCCTCCACCTCTTCCATCTTCTCATCTCTTCTATCTTCTCATCTTTTCCTTCCTTTTCTCCTCCTTCTCCTCTCCTCCTCCTCCATCTTCTCTTTCTCCTTCCTCTTCTGATATTCCTCCCTGTCCTCCTCCTCCTCCTCTTCATTGCCTTCTCCTTCTCCCCTCCCCCTCCTTCATCTCCTCCTCCTCATCTCTTCTATCCTCATCTTTTCCTTCCTCTTCTCCTCCTCCCTCTCCTCCTCCTCCTCTCCTCCTTCTCTCTGTTGTGTTCAGTGCACTACCTGACGATGGGAGCACCGTGCCCTGATTGGCTGTTACGGAGTTGCCGCAAGAGCAGGAGTTTTCGTGCTTGCGGATTGGTTATTGGGTTTGACAACTGAGTATAAAAAGGCTGTCACCCTCAGCTGTGGGGTTCTGTTAGTTCGAGCAGCTAGTTGTTGTTATGTTAAATAAATGGAGTTAGATGTTCTGTGTTGCCTTATTATTGCCGCCCTCACAACATAACACTCTCCTTCTCCTTCTTCCCCTCCACCTCCTCCGCCTTCTCATCTATCTTCTCATCGTCTCCTTCCTCTCCCTTCTTCCTTTCCTCCATCTTCTCCTCCTTCTCCTCCATCTTCTTTCTAATTTTCATATCCTCCCTCTCCTTCTCATCACCTTCTTCTTCTTCCCCTCCACCTCCTCCATCTTCTCCTCCTCCATCTTCTCCTTCCTCTCCTCCTCCTCCATCTCCTTCTCATCTTCTCTTCCATCTCCTCCTCCTTCCCCTCCTCCTCCTCTTCCATCTTCTTTCTAATCTTCACCTCCTCCTTCTCCTTCCTCTTCTGATACTGCTCCCTGTCCTTCTCCTCCTCCTCCTCATTGCCTCTTCCTTCTCCCACTCCACCTCCTTCATCTCCTCCTTCTCATATCTTCTCTCTTCATCTTTTCCTTCCTCTTCTCCTCCTTCTCCCTCTCCTCCTCCTCCATCTTCTTTCTAATCTTCATCTCTTCCTTCTCCTTCCTCTTCCCTCTTCGGCTACTCCTCTCTCCTCCTCCTCTCCTTCTCCTCCTCTCCTTCTCCTTCTTCCCTTCCACCTCCTCCAACTTCTCCTTCTTCTCCTATCTTTTCATCTTCTCCTTCCTCTCCTCCATCTTCTCTTTCCCCTCCTCCTCCTCCTCCATCTTCTCTTCCCTCTCCTCCTCCTCTTCCATCTTCTTCTCATTTTCTCCTCCTCCTCCTTCTCCACCTGAGGCCATAAATGAAAGCCAGGCTTATCACAGAGTTTACAGAAACTCATTCATTGGTGTGCATGCGTCTCTTTGTGTGACTTTCCAAGGTTGGCCGGGAGAAGCCAAAATGTTTTCATCTGTTGCAAGGCAGGCTGCCAAAAGGGACCTGCCCTCCATATTTCGGCTGCCTCTTTATTCATCTTATCAGGGTGATAAAGACCCAACCCCTAATTACAGGTGGGCCGGTTCCTATAAACGGAGCCTGAAGATTAGCCCTATTTTTTAAAAAATACCTGAGTGGTTTCGTTGAATTGTGTGTGTGTGTGTGTGTGTGTGTGTGTGTTTCTTTAGCCAGGTTTTTCCTATGTAAACCAAAATTTTTCTGCAGCCCTAGTTCAGTGAAGTTACATTCACTAGTTTCTGAGCTTTTTTTTCTTTTGGCAGCCAGCAGGCCTTATGCTGCCCATTGGGAGACTTATATAGATCTATTTCTGGCTTGTTAGCCTTCATCAGTTAGCCATACCCACGTCTCATGTATCCTCCTGTAAAGGTACAATATCTATTTTCTTACTTTTGGTAGGTTTTATGTGTGTTTTTCTTTTTGCCAGGTTTTTCCTAGTAAACCAAGATTTTTCTGCAGCCCTAGTTCAGTGAAGTCACATTCACTAGTTTCTGAGCTTTTTTTTCTTTTGACAGCCAGGAGGCCTTATGTTGCTCATTGGGAGACATATATAGATCTATTTCTGGCTCGTTAGCCTTCATCAGTTAGCCATACCCACGTCTCATGTATCCTCCTGTAAAGGTACAATATCTATTTTCTTACTTTTGGTAGGTTTTATGTGTGTTTTTCTTTTTGCCAGGTTTTTCCTAGTAAACCAAGATTTTTCTGCAGCCCTAGTTCAGTGAAGTCACATTCACTAGTTTCTGAGCTTTTTTTTCTTTTGACAGCCAGGAGGCCTTATGTTGCTCATTGGGAGACATATATAGATCTATTTCTGGCTCGTTAGCCTTCATCAGTTAGCCATACCCACATCTCATGGATCTTCCTTGTAAAGGTACAGTATTCGTTTTCTTACTTTTTCGTAGGATATATGTGTATTTTTCTTTAGCCAGGTTTTTTCCTACGTAAACCAAGATTTTTCTGCAGCCCTAGTTCAGTGAAGTTACATTCACTAGTTTCTGGGCTTTTTTTTCTTTTGGCAGCCAGCAGGCCCTATGCTGCCCATTGGGAGACTTATATAGATGTATTTCTGGCTCATTAGCCTTCATCAGTTAGCCATACCCACATCTCATGGATCTTCCTTGTAAAGGTACAGTATTGGTTTTCTTACTTTTTCGTAGGATATATGTGTATTTTTCTTTAGCCAGGTTTTTCCTACGTAAACCAAGATTTTTCTGCAGCCCTAGTTCAGTGAAGTCACATTCACTAGTTTCTGAGCTTTTTTTTCTTTTGGCAGCCAGCAGGCCTTATGCTGCCCATTGGGAGACTAATATAGATCTATTTCTGGCTCGTTAGCCTTCATCAGTAAGCCACACCCACATCTCATGTATCCTCCCTGTAAAGGTACATTATTATACCCTGTAAAAGTACATTATCCCAGCTGAGCCATGCAATCATCAGAGGCTTTTTTTTTTTTACTTTTAAAAGCATTTTTTTGGCCAAAGAGGTTATAGAAAAAATGCTTTTAAAAATAAAAATAAAAAAGCCTCTGATGATTGCGCGGTTCAGCTGGGCAATTGGGGGGGGGAGGGATTTTTGCTACTGGTTCTCCGAACCACCCGCCTCCATCACTACCGGATCGGGCGATCCAGTCCGAACTGGGAGCATTTCACCCCTGCGTACAACCATTCATTTAGTGATCATTCAAAGTTATAGCCCCATTTTAAAAAGCAACTTACAAGCAGTCCTCACACTTACAAGAATCCTAGCACTTCTGCAGTCACATCACATCGGTGAAATTCAATTTTTTTCCCTACTGGTTCTGTGGCCGTGGCTTGGTGGCCGTGGCTTGGTGGGAGGTCCATGTGACTGGGTGGGCGTGGCCAACTTTTTTTTTTTACTTTTTAAAGCATTTTTTTACTACTTATTTGCCCGAAACGGTAGTAAAAAATGCTTTTAAAAAGTTTTTTAAAAAAGGTTCCGATTATCACATGGCACAGCTGATTGACACAGCTGATTGGCACAGCTGATTGTTGGAACCTTTTAAAAAAACTTTTTAAAAGCATTTTTTACTACTGGTCCGGGCAAACCGGCCTGAACCGGTAACATTTCACCCCCGGGTCACATGATCAAAATCTGGGTGCTTGGCAGTCAGCATATATTCAGCATCGTAACCTTCTCAGTTGCCTTTCGACAAGAAGTCAATAGGAAAAGCTGGATTCACTTAATGCCCATCTGATTTATTTAATATCTGCAGTAATTCACTTAATAACTATGCCAATGTAGAAAGTCAGCACCCACTTTTATCTATTCTTTATTCTATTATCAATCCACCTGTACCAATCATCCCACACCGTATAATATTCTGAGTCTTCTTTCTCATTTAAGTCTAACGTTAATTTGTTCATTTCGGCACATTCTAGAACTTTCTGAATAATATGTTCCTCTGGTGGTGTGTCCTTTCCTTTCCAATATTGGCCGTAAGCTTCTTGCTGCAGTGAGTATATGTATGATTTCCACCCGATATTTCATCTTTAGTATTCCCAGGAGAAATGTTTCAGGTATCAATTTGATTTTTTCATTGGTTGATTCTGGTAGGCAATTTTGAATTTTTCTCCAATACCTCATCGCTTCGGGACAGGGCCACCCCATGTGAAAGGAGATACCTTGGGACATCCACATTTCCAACATTTGGGGCTTACATTTGGATAGATTTTTGCTAATCTCGCGGGCGCTAGGTGCCATCTGTATAGCATTTCATATTGGTTTTCCTTGTGTGTTGCCGCTTTGGTTAATTTATAGTTTCCATTCCAGATCATCTCCCATTCGTCCAAATTTATATTATGTCCAATATTTTTGGCCCACGCTATCATTGGCTCTTTTACTATCTCTTCCGCCCTTTCGAATTCTAATCAATAATTGTATAATCTAGATAGTACGTTTTTTCCTGGGCCTATTAGTAATTTGTCTAATCTGTTTGTTTCCATCTCAGTGCCAAATTCTTAGTTTTCATCCATTGTTTCTTATTTATTTATTTATTTATTTATTTATTATTTCAATTTATAAACCGCCCTTCTCCTTGCGGACTCAGGGCGGTGAACAGCCAGAATAAAACATGGTATACAAAAGTTAAAAACAATTAAAAATTATTAAATATTATTCGGCCAAGAATTAAAACAACTCAATTTAAAATCAATTTCAAATTTAAAAACGGAGGATGGGATCAAGCTAGCCCAGCTAGATGGAATAAATGGGTTTTAAGAGCCCGATGAAAGGTCTGGAGATCTGGAATCCTGCGTATCTCCGGGGGTAGGTCATTCCAGAGGGCGGGCGCCCCCACAGAGAAGGCTCTCCCCCTGGGGGTCGCCAGCCAACACTGTCTGGCCGACGGCACCCGGAGGAGGCCCTCTCTGTGCGAGCGTACTGGCCAGTGGGAGGCTATTGGCGGCAGAAGGCGGTCCCGCAAGTACCCAGGTCCTAAGCCATGGAGCGCTTTAAAGGTGGTCACCAACACCTTGAAGCGCACCCGGAAGACCACCGGGAGCCAGTGCAGCTCGCGCAGGAGAGGTGTCACATGGGAGCGCCACGTCGCTCCCATAATTCCCCGCGCGGCCGCATTCTGGACCAGTTGGAGCCTCCGGGTGCACCTCAAGGGGAGCCTTCTGGTGCTTTATACCAGAATATTTCAAAACATTTTTGCTCCGTGCAATCCGTTAAGGATATGACGGGAGATGGTATCTAACTTCCCGGATTGTCACTGCGTTGAAATCAATCCCTGTGAACTTCTGCTGCTTATTGCAAATGAAGCAATGTATTTTTGGGGGTTTGTTTTTTTTCCCTGAGAAAATGTAACCTGCCTATTAATCTTGAAGCCAAAAGCACCTTTTGACGTGAATCAGCAAAGCGGATGGCTTCCTGGGCTGGAAATACCTGAGGCCAGGTGTGTTCCCTGTTGCCTGCGTGCCTGGATCCGTCTTTTTGTTTATTTGTTTTTTTGGGGCTACGCCTGTAGACTTCCAGGGAGAAGGAAGCGGCTTCTGAGCATGTGCAAAATGACAGGCCAGGCTTGGATGCTTTGTGTCTGCTGAATGAGTCACGTAAAAACAGGGGAAATCCTTTAGACACCTGGACAAAAATAAAAGTTGTGACTTGCTTGGGCAGGCCAGGGGCATTCAGAAATATGCACGGAGCTCCCTTTGCTATTCCTTCCTTTGTATGCAGGCAGTCCTTGACTTACAACCACAACTGAGCCCCAAAATTTCCGCTGTTGAGCGAGACAGTTCTTAAGTGAAATTTCCCCCCATTTTAAGACTTTTTAAAGTGTTTTGTTAAGGGAATCGCTGCCGTTGTTAGGCCAGTAAGATTTAGATTTTAGATTTAGATTTTATTGGATTTATATACCGCCCTACTCCCGAAGGACTCAGGGCGGTGTACAGCCAACAATAAAAAATACATAAATACAAAATTTAAAACCCAACTAAAAACAGATTAAATAAATTTGGCCCAGACAGAATTAAAACACCCCAAATAATTTAAAACAAATTAAAATAAACTTAAATTAAAAGTAACATGGTTGCTAAGTGAATCTTGGCTACCCCACCGACTTTGCTTGTCAGAAGTTCGTAAAAGGGTATCACGTGACCCCGGAGACATTATGACCATCATAAATATGAGTCAGTTGCCAAGTCTCCAAATTTTGAACTTGTGACCACGGGGATGCTACAATGGTCATAAGTGTGAAAAACAGTCAAAAGTCCCTTTTTTCAGTTTAATAGTTCCTGCTATTAAGCCTGGTGTCACGCAGTCTGTATATGCACTTTTGGGTTTTCTTGCGTAAGTGTAAGACTTTCCTTTTCTCTAAATTGAATTTCATTTTGTTAGATCATTTGCAAAGCTGGAAAAGTAAGAAGAGAGGAAGGGGGAAAAGAGGGGGTATAGTGTAATGGGAGAAAAGCAGGAAAAAGGCACCAACTTCCGACTCTCTTTGGCACAGTTAAAGGTAACACCATTCCAACTACAACTTTTTGCTGTTACACAACAGGGTGTCCACACCCTTTCTATAACAATAAATCCATCTAGTTTACAAAAACGGAATCAAAGTTTCATATTTTAATAAACTCACGGCAAACACAAAAATCTGGAAGCCATTTCAAACCAGAGACAAAATTAAATATCATCTTTTATTTTGGATCAAAGCAGGGGTGAAATGCTACCAGTTCAGGCTGGGTTGCCCGAACCGGTAGTAAAAAATGCTACTGGTTTGCTGAACCGGTAGTAAAAAATGCTACTGGTTTGCTGAACCGGTAGTAAAAAATGCTACTGGTTTGCTGAACCGGTAGTAAAAAATGTAAAAAAGAAAGTTCCAATGATCATGCATCGTTCAGATGATCGTCGGAATTTTTAAAAAAAAACTTTTTAGGCATTTTTTTTTACTACCGGTTCGGGCAAATAGGTAGTAAAACATGCTTTAAAAACGTAAAAAAGAGGCTCCAACAATCACAGCCATGTCTTGCGATTGTCAGAACTTTTAAAAAACTTTTTTAAAGCATGTTTTACTACCTATTTGCCCGAGCTGGTAGTAAAAAATGCTTTTAAAAAGTTTTTAAAAAGGTTCCCATGCGCGCCACAGCTGATCACCCCCTTACTTACCTTCCCAAGCCTCCTTTTGGTGTGCACTGCGCACTGCGCACTGCTCGTGTGTGCAGCTTGCATTTGGTGGGCAATGTGCATGCGTGGCCAGCCAACCAGTAGTAAATCAGTTCAGATTTCACCTCTGCATCAAAGTAACATTTTTTAACCATCTCAGCTTCCCTTGCTGCGTGGGGAATAACATCTCGTTCGTTCTCGTGTTTTCAAATCTAGTCCATAACTATTTTACCAACTGTTTTTTTTTCCTTTCTTTCTTTCTATTTTACACTTCGATAAACTAATACAAAGTTTTAACATAAAAATTCATTTGCAACCTGGGAACGCTTGCGGCGGAGAGCTGGTTCAGTCCCTGGCTATGCCACGTGGCATTTTGGTTTGGGATGCTATTTGCATCTGATTTTAATGCCAATTCAGAGGGTCAAGTTGAACGCTGAAAGGCCGATTCCCCTGGGTGGGAGAGGATTTTGACCGGTCAGGTGGCAAAAAGACAAAAGACCACATCCCCAGGGGACTGGCCTATCCCCACCTAGCTGATAGAGCCATCCCCTTCATGGCTTTCACTGCCAGCCATCTGGGAGGCGAAAGGGGTTTGGGGGGTGGAGGGTGGAGGAGAGAGAAAGGAGAGAGAGAGAGAGAGAGAGAGAGAGAAGGGTGCATCTGAAATGAGCAAAGGCAGTCCAACTCTCCTTGGTTGGGGACAAAAGGAACACTCATCAAAGGATTCTTGGACCATACGAGCAGAAACTTCCATCTGTCGTCAGGGCAGCCTGCAGTGGTCAGGGGATGATAATGCAGTCCTGGCTTTGACCCTTAACTTGACAAAGTTGCCGTAGGTCTGCTGGTCCAAGAAGGGGGCGAGGTCTGGAGGAACAACAGAATATGGAAGGGATCTTGTAGGTCATCTAGTCCAGCCTCTCCTACCCAAGCACCATTTCCGACCGATGGCAGTCCAGTCTCTTCTTGAAAGCCTCCAGGGATGAAGCTCCCACAACTTCTGAAGGCAACTTCTGTTCCATCAGTTGATTGTTCTCACTCTCAGAAAATTCCTCCTTATTTCCAGGTTGAATCTCTCCTTGGTCAGTTTTCATCCATTATTCTTTGTCTGGCCTTCACGTGCTTTGGAGAATAGCTTGACCCCCCTCCTCCTCTCTGGGGCAGCCCCTCAAATTTTGGAAGATGCTCTCCTGTCTCCCCTGGTCCTTCTCTTCAGTAGACTAGCCATACCCAGCTCTTGTAACTGCTCTCCAGATGGGATAGATAGATAGATAGATAGATAGATAGATAGATAGATAGATGATAGATAGATAGATGATAGATAGATAGATAAACAGAGAGAGAGGGAGGGAGAGAGGGAGGGAGGGAGGGAGGGAGAGAGAGAGAGAGAGAATAGTGATGGTTAACCTTTTTGCTGTTGGGTGCCAAAGCGGGGGGAGCACGGGGGGGGTCACACGCATGCATGCCCACACCCATAATTCAATGCTCCCTGCCCCCACCCACCCGCGCATGCGCACGTGACCCCACCGTGTGACTCCTGTTTTTGGTGGGCAATGGTAAAAATGCTAGCAGTGGGCCTGGTACCCCCATTTTTCCCTCTCCCTAGGCTCCAGAACCTTTCTTGGAGCCTGGGGAGGGTGAAAACTGCTTTCCCCACCCGCCAGAGGCCCTCTGGAGGCTGGAAATGATCTGTTTCCCAACTTCCAGTGTGCCTGGAAGGCCCGAAAATCAGCTGGCCAATGTGTGCATGCCCGCTGGAGCTGAGTTGTGCCCGCATGCCATAGGTTTGCCATCACAGAGATAGATAGATAGATAGATAGATAGATAGATAGATAGATAGATAGATGATAGAGAGAAAGATGATAGTTAATAGATAGATAATAGAGACAGAGAGAGAGAGATGATATAGATAGATAGATAGATAGATAGATAGATAGATAGATAGATAGATAGATAGATAGATAGATGATAGAGAGAAAGATGATAGTTAATAGATAGATAATAGAGAGAGAGAGAGAGAGAGAGATGAGATAGATAGATAGATAGATGATAGATAGATAGATAGATGATAGAGAGAAAGATGATAGTTAATAGATAGATAATAGAGAGAGAGAGAGAGAGAGAGATGATTAGATAGATAGATAGATAGATAGATAGATAGATAGATAGATAGATAGATAGATAGATAGATAGATAGATAGATAGATAGATAGATAAAGAGAGAGGATAAAGAGTTAGAGAGATGATATATAGAAACTAGACAGAAACTGAAAAAAGCACTGAAAATAGTGACCAATGACCATTTTTAATATCAAGGTTGAGAAACACTTTTGTAGCATATTCTCACTGGTGGAGGGCATGGATGGCTGGGGAATGCTGGGAGTTGAAGTCCATGCTTTTTGCCTGAGGAATGCTGGGAGTTGAAGTCCACCCATCTTAAAGCTGGCGAGGTTGTGAAATATTGCTCTAGGCCAGGGCCTGACTTCCCAAACAGAGCAACCTCCAGATTTCTCAATAGGAATTCTCAGGTATCTCAACAAAACCAGTTCGGGGAGTTGAGGTTCTCTTCATGCAGAGGAGGGTCACCTTGGAGAAAGCAGGATAATCCAGACTCAACCAGGACCTGATTACCAAATTCTTGGACGGCTCAACTTGACCCGTGAGAAAAGGAAGGAGCTGAGTCTGCTGTTCTGGTAGTAAGAACTCTTGTGGGAACTCAACAATGCAATAATATTACACCCATGTTTTCTTGAAGTAGCCAGCAGAAATAACCTTATTCTCCAAGGCAAGAATTCTCCATTGGCCTCCTTGGAAATTTACACACCTGTGATGGAATTGACCAACAAAGTGAAATTGACTGATAGATGAAAGAAACGAGTTTGGCGAATTTTATTTCCACTGGGAAACTTTTACAGATAGACCTCGATTTACGACAATTTATTGATCCCAAAATTTTCACTGATAAGCAAGACAATCAAGTTTTATGACCTCATTTTATGACCTTTCTTGCCACCGTTGTTAAGTGAATCACTGCCGTTGTCAAGTTAATCACACAGTTGTTAAGTGAATCCGATTTCCCCATTGACTTTGCTTATCAGATGGTCACAAAAGATGATCACGTGACCCCGGGACACTGCAACCGTCGTAGATGTGAGTCAGTGGTCAGTTGTCCGAACTTTGATTACATGACCACAGGGATGCTGCAACGGTCGTAAGTGTGAGAAATGGCCCTAAGTTATTTCTTCACTGCTGTTGTAACATTGAACGGTCATTAAATGAATTCTTGCGAGTTGGGGACTCCTTGCATTGGACTTTTTGGCAAGAACCTGAAAGAAAATCTGATTTGAGGAATGGGTGATTAATACAGGTTGTCCTTGACTTATGACCGTTCATTTAGTGACCGTTGAAAGTTACGACGGCACTGAAAAAAGGGACTTGTGGCCGTTTTTCACACTTATGACCATTGCAGCATCCCCCCCGGGTCACATGATCAAAATTCAGACGCCTCCGACTCACATTTATGACAGTTGTAGCGTTCCGAGATGTGATCCCCTCTTGCGACCTTCTGACAAGCAAAATCACCGGGGGGGGGAGCCAGATTCACTTAACAACAGTGTCACTCACTTAACAAATGCAGTGACTCACTTAACAACGGTGGCAAGAAAATGGGTAAAATGGGATAACAACTGACTTCCCAAACGTTTCACTTTGCAACTTAAATTTTCGGGCTCCGTTGTGTGTCGTAACTCGAGGACTGCCTGTATTAGATGATGATTAGCAAAATAACGGGGACCAATGGTAACTTTAGCATAAGAATTTGATGAATTGTTTTATCTATAGGTGGGTCAACGAAAGAAGTTTTTTTTCGACGAACTTTTTCTTCGTTGTTCCACATGTTTACTTCCGTTCCCTTCTGTGCCGTTTTCAAATTCCATTTATTTTTATTTCTGTTCATTTCTCATTTCCCTTTGCATCGTTTTGGAAACTATAAAGTTTTATACGGGTGGTTCTCAACTTACGACAGTTCATTTAGTTGCCGTTCAAAGTTACAACGTCCCTGGAAAAAAATGACTTACGGGCATTTTCACCCTCAAGACCGGGGGTTAAATGTAAAATGTGTTTCTATCGGTTCGGTGGGCGTGGCTTGTGACTGGGTGGGCGTGGCCAACTTTTTTTTTTTTAAACTTTTCAAAGCATTTTTTCTAATGCTTTGAAAAGCCTCTCTGCCGATCAGGCAACTCAACTGGGATCGTCAGAGAGGCTTTTAAAAAAATGCCTCTCTGCCGATCAGGCAACTCAGCTGGGATCGTCAGCGGCTTTTCAAAGCATTTTTTTTAATCACCTCTTCGGCCAAGAGTTTGCAGAAAAAAATGCTTTGAAAAGCCTCTGAGGATCCCAGCTGAGCCACGCGATCATCATAGGCTTTTTAAAAAAACTTTTCAAAGCATTTTTTCTAATGCTTTGAAAAGCCTCTGCAGATCAGGCAACTCAGCTGGGATCGTCAGAGACTTTTCAAAGCATTTTTTTAAACCACCTCTTCGGCCAAGAGGTTGCAGGAAAAAATTCTTTGAAAAGCCTCTGACGATCCCAGCTGAGCCACACAATCATCAGAGGCTTTTTTTTAACTTTTAAAAGCATTTTTTCGTTGGAAGAGATTGTAAAAAAAATGCTTTTAAAAGTAAAAAAAAAAGCCTCTGATGATCCTGTGGCTCAGCTGGGCCTGGTGTGTGTGTGTAGGGGGGGGGGGGGCGCAGGGATTTTTGCATCCCACATAGTCATGTGATTTAAAGTACAATACTTGACCGCTGTCTTATAGTTATGACGGTCACCATGTCCCGGTGTGTGTGTGTGTGTGTGTGTGTGTGTCACGCGATCTCCTTTTGCGATCTTCCGATGAGCAAACTCAATGGGGGGGAGCCGGATTCACTTAACAACCGTGTGACTGATTGAACAGCTGCACTTAACGAACGTGGTGAGGAAAGTTGTAAAGTGGAACAAAACTCACTTAACAAATGTCTCACTTAGCAACATGTCTTCTGGGCTCAATTGTGGTCATAAATTGAGGATTACCTGTATATAGTAGCTCTCGATGTCCTATCCCTCTTTGATGAAGCTGGCTTGGGCCATTCAGGCAGATTCCCCCAATCAGCTGTTGCAGATAACCTGACCGGGGCTGGGTGTGCGGATTAAGATAATAATCAGCTGCTCGTAATTCAGATCGAGAGAGTGACGAGGCCACTTTCCTGGAGAGAGTGTGTGGTTGTGTCTTCTGGCAGATGATTCAGCAAGACGGGCATGCAAATGGGGAATTCACCTACGTTGCACAAGTCCAGCAAGGAAACACCCCCCACCCCCAATCCCTCTGCCCCAGGCTTTAGCTTTAGGGGAAAAAAATATAGAGGATATAGTCTGTGTGTCTGCATGATTCTCTCTCTCTCTCTCTCTCTCTCTCATTTTCTGTTTTTCTCTTTCTCTCGTTCTGTCTCACACTCTTTCTCTCTCTCCATCTCTCTCTGTCTTTCTGTCTTTCTGTTTTTCTGTCTTTCTCTATGTGTGTGTGTATATGTGTCTCTGTCTCTCTTGTTCTCTTTCTGTCTTTCACTTTCTGTCTCTCTCTCTTTCTGTCTCTGTTTCTCTCTGTGTGTCTCTCTGTCTCTCTGTCTGTCTTTCTCTTTCTCTTTCTTTATGTCTCTGTCTCTGTCTGTCTGCCTTTCTCTTTCTGTCTTTCTCTGTCTCTCTGTGTCTCTCTATTTCTGTCTGTCTTTCTGTCTCTCTCTCTCTCTCTCTCTGTCTCTCTCTCTCTCTCTGTGTCTCTGTTTCTCTGTCTCTCTGTCTGTCTGTCTTTCTCTCTTTCTCTTTCTCTTTCTCTGTCTCTCTGTGTCTCTCTATTTCTGTCTGTCTTTCTGTCTGTCTGTCTCTCTCTGTCTGTCTGTCTCTCTCTGTCTCTCTCTGTGTGTGTGTCTCTGTTTCTCTTTCTCTCTCTGTGTGTCTCTCTATTTCTGTCTGTCTTTCTGTCTGTCTGTCTCTGTCTGTCTCTCTCTCTGTCTCTCTCTCTCTCTGTGTCTCTGTTTCTCTTTCTCCGTCTCTCTGTTTCTCTCTGTGTTTCTCTGTTTCTCTGTCTCTCTCTTTCTGTCTCTGTCTCTGTCTCTGTCTCTGTCTTTCTCTTTCTCTTTCTGTCTCTGTCTCTGTCTCTCTTTCTATTGCTGTGTGTGTGTGTGTTTCTCTCTCTCTGTTTCTCTGTCTCTCTGTCTCTCTGTGTGTGTCTCTCTCTCTGCCTTTCTCTCTGCCTTTCTCTGTCTCTGTCTCTTTTTCTCTTTCTCACTCTCTCTATCTTCCTGTTTCTCTCTGTGTGCGTCTCTCTCTCTTTCTCTCATGTACTCAAAATTCAGGTGCTTGACAACTGAAATGGATTTATGACAGTTGCAGCACCTCAGGGTTATGTAGTCACCGTTTGCAACCTTCGGACAGGGCAAATCTACGCGTCCCAGGATAATGTTGCAGGATCTGATCCGGGTCGGTCAACAGGACCGGAAGTTTCAAATTTCTTCCCGTCTTGCTTTTTTAAAAGTCCAACTTTCACAACCAACTCCTTGGATCATGGTGGCTTCTAAATAAATAAACATTGTCGAAAACAAGGATGAAAACTTTGGACTTTTCTCCTGGCTGTGGGAACGTCCTGGAAAAATCCTCTTGATTCTTCATGATCCTAGTTGATAGGAGGTTTTCTGATCTGGATATTTGCAAGGGGAGCTAGAAACAGCTACGTTCCAGCTCTTTTGCAAGTTTTGGTGAATAAGAATATCAAGAGTATCAACCAGAATACAGGTTGTCCTCGAGTTACGACCGCAATTGAGCCCCAAATTCATGAGGCTAAACGAAACGGCCGTTCAGCGAGTTTTTGGCCCATTTCTTGCTGCCTCTGTTCAGCAAACCGTTGCATTTCTTAGGCGAGGAACAAAGTTGTTAAGCGAATCCGGATTCCTTCTGGACACTGCTTGTCAATAGGTCGCAAAAGTGGATCGCGGGACGCTGCAACCGTCATAAATCGGGAACCACTTGCCAAGCACCTGAATTCTGATCATCTGACCACAGGGACGCTACAGTGGCCGGAAGTGTGAAACATGGTCATCGCTCCCTTTTTTCCCAGGGCGTTGTAACTTTCGACGGTCCGTAAATGAACGGTCATAAGTGGAGGACTACCTGTAACAGAGAGAGAAGGGACCTCCTAGTCCGAGCCCCTGCTCAAGCAGTGATGGGTAATCTTTTTGCTATCGTGTGCCAAAAGCGGGGGAGTGTGAGACGTCGCTTGTGCGTGTGCCCATACCCATAATTCAATGCGCCCCGCCTCCCCTTGCATGCACCAGTGACCCCCCCCCCATGCTCCCCCTGCTTATTGCACGGTGGACATGATAGGCCTGTTTCTTTGCCCTCCCCAGGCTCCAGAGCCTTTCTTGGAGCTTGGGGAGGGCGAAAACAGCCTTCCTCATCCCACTGGAGAGCAGAAAGGGCCCATTTTCTGACTGGAAGGCCCGTTTTCGCCCTCCCCAGCCTCCGGAGGCTTTCTTGGAGCCTGGGGAGGGTGAAAACAGCCTTCCTCATCCCACTGGAGACCAGAAATGGCCCGTTTTCTGACTGGAAGGCCTGTTTTTCGCCCTCCCCAGACTCCGGAGGCTTTCTAGGAGCATGGAGAGGGTGAAAACAGCCTTCCTCATCCCACTGGAGACCAGAAATGGCCCGTTTTCTGACTGGAAGGCCTGTTTTTTGCCCTCCCCAGACTCCGGAGGCTTTCTAGGAGCATGGAGAGGGTGAAAACAGCCTTCCTCATCCCACTGGAGACCAGAAATGGCCCATTTTCTGACTGGAAGGCCTGTTTTTTGCCCTCCCCAGACTCCAGAGGCTTTCTAGGAGCATGGGGAGGATGAAAACAGCCTTCCCCATCCCACTGGAGACCAGAAATGGCCCATTTTCTGACTGGAAGGCCTGTTTTTCGCCCTCCCCAGCCTCCGGAGGCTTTCTAGGAGCCTGGGGAAGGTGAAAACAGCCTTCCCCATCCCACTGGAGACCAGAAATGGCCCGTTTTCTGACTGGAAGGCCTGTTTTTCGTCCTCCCCAGCCTCCGGAGGCTTTCTAGGAGCATGGGGAGCGTGAAAACAGCCTTCCTCATCCCACTGGAGACCAGAAATGGCCCATTTTCTGACTGGAAGGCCTGTTTTTCGCCCTCCCCAGCCTCCGGAGGCTTTCTAGGAGCCTGGGGAGGGTGAAAACAGCCTTCCTCATCCCACTGGAGACCAGAAATGGCCCGTTTTCTGACTGGAAGGCCCGTTTTTCATCCTTCCCAGCCTCCGGAGGCTTTCTAGGAGCCTGGGGAGGGCGAAAACAGCCTTCCTCATCCCACTGGAGAGCAGAAATGGCCCATTTTCTGACTGGAAGGCCTGTTTTTCGCCCTCCCCAGCCTCCGGAGGCTTTCTAGGAGCCTGGGGAGGGCGAAAACAGCCTTCCCCATCCCACTGGAGAGCAGAAAGGGCCCATTTTCTGACTGGAAGGCCCGTTTTCGCCCTCCCCAGCCTCCGGAGGCTTTCTTGGAGCCTGGGGAGGGTGAAAACAGCCTTCCTCATCCCACTGGAGACCAGAAATGGCCCGTTTTCTGACTGGAAGGCCTGTTTTTCGCCCTCCCCAGACTCCGGAGGCTTTCTAGGAGCATGGAGAGGGTGAAAACAGCCTTCCTCATCCCACTGGAGACCAGAAATGGCCCGTTTTCTGACTGGAAGGCCTGTTTTTCGCCCTCCCCAGACTCCGGAGGCTTTCTAGGAGCATGGAGAGGGTGAAAACAGCCTTCCTCATCCCACTGGAGACCAGAAATGGCCCATTTTCTGACTGGAAGGCCTGTTTTTTGCCCTCCCCAGACTCCAGAGGCTTTCTAGGAGCATGGGGAGGATGAAAACAGCCTTCCCCATCCCACTGGAGACCAGAAATGGCCCATTTTCTGACTGGAAGGCCTGTTTTTCGCCCTCCCCAGCCTCCGGAGGCTTTCTAGGAGCCTGGGGAAGGTGAAAACAGCCTTCCCCATCCCACTGGAGACCAGAAATGGCCCGTTTTCTGACTGGAAGGCCCGTTTTTCGTCCTTCCCAGCCTCCGGAGGCTTTCTAGGAGCATGGGGAGCGTGAAAACAGCCTTCCTCATCCCACTGGAGACCAGAAATGGCCCATTTTCTGACTGGAAGGCCTGTTTTTTCGCCCTCCCCGGGCTCCAGAGGCTTTCTAGGAGCCTGGGGAGGGCGAAAACAGCCTTCCTCATCCCACTGGAGAGCAGAAATGGCCCATTTTCTGACTGGAAGGCCTGTTTTTCGCCCTCCCCAGCCTCCGGAGGCTTTCTAGGAGCTTGGGGAGTGTGAAAACAGCCTTCCCCATCCCACTGGAGACCAGAAATGGCCCATTTTCTGACTGGAAGGCCTGTTTTTTGCCCTCCCCAGACTCCAGAGGCTTTCTAGGAGCATGGAGAGGGTGAAAACAGCCTTCCTCATCCCACTGGAGAGCAGAAATGGCCCATTTTCTGACTGGAAGGCCTGTTTTTCGCCCTCCCCAGACTCCGGAGGCTTTCTAGGAGCATGGAGAGGGTGAAAACAGCCTTCCCCATCCCACTGGAGACCAGAAATGGCCCGTTTTCCAACTGGAAGGCCTGTTTTTTGTCCTTTCCAGCCTCTGGAGGCTTTCTAGGAACATGGGGAGGGCGAAAACAGTCTTCCCCATCCCACTGGAGAGCAGAAATGGCCCGTTTTCCGACTTGAAGGCCCGTTTTTCTCCCTTCTCAGCCTCCGGAGCCTTTCTAGGAGCATGGGGAGGATGAAAACGGCATTCCCCACCCCTCTGGAAACCCATTTCCTGACTTCCGGTGGGCCTGGAATCAAATATTGGAATGTTGCTATCAGGTCACCCCTCGTCCTTCTTTAGATCCGCCCGATTCCTGCAACCATTCATCGTATGTTTTAGCCTCCAGTCCCCCGATCCTCTTCGTTGCTCTTCTCCTCTGCACTCTTTCTAGGGGCTCAAGAATCTGGCCGGCCATTTCAGTTGACTCCATGGTTTTTCCTGCATTTCACACAATCCTTTTTTTAAATTTTTGATCCCTTTGAGGGTTTGTGCAATCCTGTGAACGACGCGTTTACTGAACGGCCTGGTGGATTTGCACAACTCGGCCAAAAGGAATCCAAGGTTAGCACCAACGGAGCTTAGCACACAATCCCAAGACAACGGGCAAATTTTTAACTCCGCGGGTGAAAGGTCAGTTGTTAAGAAGGCAGCCCATGAATTAAAACGGCATGCAAATGGGTTGGTGTCAACCTTAGATTAGAGGTGTTGAAATCTTAGCCACTTTCAGACCGGTGGACTTCAAGTCCCAGAATTCCCCAGCCAGCCATGCTGGCTGGGGAATTCTGGGAGTTGAAGTCCAGCGGTCTGAAAGTGGCCAAGTTTGAACAATACTATGATTTAGTCTTTCAGGCCAGGGGATTTTGCCCTCCAAAATTGAACAAGTGAGAGAATGGGAGGGGAAAGATTTTTTTTAAAAAATATGGGTTGGGCTAGAAAGCATGTCAAAAGAGCAAAGGTGACTTATGGCGAAAGATAAACGGGGGAGGAGGAGGGGGCTGGAGAAGGAAAGGTGAAGCCAGGAGCCCCCTGCGCAGAATAAAGGATGCAGCAACTCAACCAGGTAAGACATGGGTGTATATATAGCTTTCAGTTTATATGATAGAAATGGCATTCTGCTGATCAGAATCTGCATTGGGTGGATCCATTTGGCTTTGGGGAGGTGGGGGTGGGGGTGGGGGTGGGGGGTTTCCAAGATCCATTTTTATAGTTTTGGTCACCACGATATAAAAACGATGTTGAGACTCTGGAAAAGAGTGCAGAGAAGAGCAGCTAGGATGATGAGGGGACCGGAGGCTAAAACATACGATGAACGGTTGCAGGAAGTGGGCACATATATATGTGTGTCTGTGTGTGTGTGTGTGTCTGTGTCTGTCCGTCTGTCCGTCTGTCTACCGGTCTCTCTCTCTCTCTCTTATCTCTCTCTCTATCTATCTCTCTATCTCTCATCTATCTCTATCTCTCTATCATCTCTCTATCTCTATCTATCTATCATCTATCTATCTATCTATCTATCTATCTATCTATCTATCTATCTATCTATCTATCTATCTATCTATCATCTATCTATCTCTTATCTATCTCTCCATCATCTCCCTATCTCTCTCTCTCTCTACCTATCTATCTATCTCTATCTATCTCTCTATCTCTATCTATCATCTCTCTCTCTCTCTCTCTCTCTCTCTCTCTCTCTCTCTCTCTCTCTCTATATATATATATATATATATATATATATATATATATATATATATATATATATATATATATATCATCTATCATCTATCTATCTATCTATCTATCTATCTATCTATCTATCTATCTATCTATCTATCATCTATCTATCTATCTGTATATCATCTGTCTATCAATCTATCAATCTCTCTCTCTCTCAATCTATCATCTATCTTTCTATCTATCTCTATCTCTATCTATCTTTCTATTTATCTATCATCTCTCTCTCTCTCTCTCTCTCTCTCTCCCAGTATCTGTCTGTCTATCATCTTCTATTTCTATCTACGCCTGTCTATCTGCCAATCATCAGAATGCCAGGAGTTCGATCCTGACTGGCTCAAGGTTGACTCAGCCTTCCAACCTTCCCAAATCAGTAAAATAAGGACTGAGATTGTTGGGGGGGGGGGGGGAGTGGAGGTGGGGGAAGAGGCTGATTGTAAACAGCTCAGAGAGGGCTGTAAAGCATTATTAAAAAGCTGTATATAACTCTAAATACTGTTGCTGTTGCTATGATTGAACGGGGAAAATTCAGGGCAAGCCCCTTGTATATAAACAAAGAGCAACTCCCCCCTCCCTTCTAGCCCTGATGATGTTACCTAGTTGGGTCATGAAACGTCTTCAAGACAATAACCAAGCTCAAAGAGCCCCAAGGAGCCCCCTCCCCAGATGAACCCTGAGCTACAAGTCTTCCCTTATGTCAGTGATGTGTTATGCGCCACAGGACGATCTGGAGGTGCGAAGATCCCCGAAGATCGGGGGTCTAAGAAGGGGCAGAGGTGGGGAGGAAACAGGGGGACAGATGCTCCAAGCCTCTGATTCAGTCTGGAGATTAATTTGAAGGTCCCGAGGAGCACAAAAGAACACCCTCAGGGCCGAGTGGAGGGTCCCCAATGGTTTGGGCTCCGGAGGGCAAGAGGGGTCGTCAGGAGGAAGACAAAAGGGGGCATAAATCCAACTGGGAAGGCCTCCCTCCCTCCTGTCCCCGACACGTGCTGCCTGCTGCCCTGTCTGCCCGGATCAGCATGGCACCCCCAGCCCTTCCTTTGTGAGACCCTCCCAAACCTCCTAATGATCTGCAGCAGCTGAGTTGTCAGCTGGCCGATCGGAGCCGGGCTGGGAGGGACACCTGCCGGCTCCCCATTGCCGTGCCCGGACCCCGAACAGATGTGAGTCCAGCGCCCCCCACCCGGAGGATGGAACAGGGACATTTGGCAGCTGAGGATGGGAAGGAGAGTGATTCCTCCCACTCCCTCCCTTCCTCCCTCCTCTTTTTCCACCTCCCACTTCCTCCTCCACATCTTCCTCCTCCTCCTCCTCCTCCTCTTCTTCATCTCTTCCTCTTCCTCATCCCTCTTTCCCTTCTCCTCCTCCTCCTCCTCCTCTTCCACTTCCTCCTCCTCCTCTATGTCTCCTCCTCTTCCTCTCTCTTTCCCCTCTCCTTCTCCTCCTCCTCTTCCTTTTCCTCCTCACACTCTTCTTCCACTTCCTTTTCCACTTCCTCCTCCTCCTCTCCATCTCCTCCTTCCTCTTTCCCTTCTCCTTCTCCTCCTCCTCATCTCTTCCTCCTCCCTCTTTCCCTTCTCCTTCTTCTCTTCCTCCTGTTCCACTTTCTCCTCCTCCTCCTATCTCTCCTCTTCCTCTCCCTTTCCCCTCTCCTTCTCCTCCTCCTCTTCCTCTTCTTCCTCCCCCTCTTCTTCCCCCTCCTCGGATGGAAACTAATCAAAGAGAGAAGCAACCTGGAATTGAGGAGAAACCTGGAATTGTCACAGTAAGGACAATTAACCAGCGGAACAGCTTCCCACCAGAAGTTATGGATGTTCCATCCCTGGAGGTTTTTATGAAGAGACTAGACAACATTTGCCTGAAGTGGTGTAGGATTTCCTGCCTGAGCATGGGGTTGGACTAGAAGACCTCCAAGGTCCCTTCCAACTCTTGTTATTCTATTCTATTCTATTCTATTCTATTCTATTCTATTCTATTCTATTCTATTCTATTCTATTCTATTCTATTCTATTCTAATTATTTCTTATTCTATTCTATTCTATTCTATTCTATTCTATTCTATTCTATTCTATTCTATTCTATTCTATTCTATTCTATTCTATTATTCTATTCTATTCTATTCTATTCTATTCTATTCTATTCTATTCTTTCTTATTCTATTCTATTCCCTATTCCCTATTCCCTATTCCCTATTCCCTATTCCCTATTCCATTCTAATTCTATTCTATTCTACTCTACTCTACTCTACTCTACTCTACTCTACTCTACTCTACTCTACTCTACTCTACTCTACTCTACTCTACTCTACTCCACTCCACTCCACTCCACTCCACTCCACTCCACTCCACTCCACTCCACTCCACTCCACTCCACTCCATTCCTATTCTATTCTATTCTATTCTATTCTCTCCTCTCCTCTCCTCTCCTCTCCTCTCCTCTCCTCTCCTCTCCTCTCCTCTCCTCCCCCATCCCATCCCATCCCATCCCATCCCATCCCATCCCATCCCATCCCATCCCATCCCATCCCATCCCATCCCATCCCATTCCATTCCATTCCATTCTGCATTCTATTCTATTCTATTCTATTCTATTCTATTCTATTCTATTCTATTCTATTCTATTCTATTCTATTCTATTCTATTCTATTCTATTATTCTATTCCACTCCATTCCATTCCATTCCATTCCTGTTCTTTCTCTATTCTATTCTATTCTATTCTATTCTATTCTATTCTATTCTATTCTATTCTATTCTATTCTATTCTATTCTATCCTATCCTATCCTATCCTATCCTATCCTATCCTATCCTATCCTATCCATTCCATTCCATTCCATTCCATTCCATTCCATTCTGCATTCTATTCTATTCTATTCTATTCTATTCTATTCTATTCTATTCTATTCTATTCTATTCTATTCTATTCTATTCTATTCTATTCTATTCCTCTTCCACCAACCCCACTCCCTTCTAGCACTGATGACGTTACCCAGTCAGGTCACAAAATGTTTGCAAGGGAACATCAGGGACTGTGCAGAAAGAGAAAGCCAGATAAGCAAGGATTAAGACCAGACAAACCATCAAGCCGAAGACAGCACCCTAATCAAGGAAGTACCGAGGAAAGAAAACACACTCCAACCAACACTGCCAGGGCAAGCAACAGCATATGAAAAGGGAACAAAACTCCACACTCCCTCGCGCACGTTCGCTCTCTTCGCAACCCAGACAGACGACCATCCCTACGGAATGTGTCTTTTGAGCCAGATTTAAACCCTGGAAGTTGGTTTTTAAGCTTTATCTGAGATGTGTCAGCTTAGGTGGTTTAGGAGCCCATGTTGCTCAGATCCCTTTGCCTTTGTTGTGACCTAGGCTTACTGAGTCATTTCAAGACACAATTAGCCCCAAACAAACCTATTTTATTGTAACAGCTGAGGATTACGTTCATTCCCAGCTGAGTCCCAATTAGTTGCAAAACAAGTCCTTCGGAATAATCACCAACCTTTATCTTCTTTGACACCCTGCCAAAGGGCTTACTTGGCAAAGCCCCACAAAGTTCAGAAACAAACAAGAGATGCCGACGGAAAACAGAGTTAGCAACCTTACTTTCCTGCAAAAGGGCCCAAGTGCCGTTATTTCTCTTTTAAGCCTTATGGGAGGGGCCTATCATCTCCTGGCCTTACTCCTGAGTCGTCCCTTTTGCTTTAGCTGCTCTTGCCTTCTGGCAGCTCTTCTCATAGGTGCACTAGGAACAGGCTCCTCCTGTTCTTCTGCCTCTCTGCTGCCCAACCCTGGAGGCTCTGGAGTCCGTGCATTGCTCCCAGATGGCCCTGGCTCCATCTCTGCCTCCGACACAGAGCCCTCCTCCAGGCCTTCCCGAGACTCCAGAGCTGGCCCATGTTCCTCCCCAGCCTCCTCACTGTCTGACTCCGCTGTCAGCACTGCATGCTTCTGGTGGACCATAACAGCCTTCTGATGGTTTAAGTCCACCGACCTCTTCTTTTGAGTGGGAACGGAGTGCAGAGTCCGGCTGTCAGGTTTCGTGGTCGTCTCAAACAAATTGCATTTCAAACAAATAGTCTTTGATGAAAATCTCTCATTTATTAAGCACAACGATCGAACTCCGACTCCGTCGCAGCCAACACTGACTTCCTGGTCCCAAACCCTCCCTTTCCTTTCCCCACTCCTCTGGTCTCATTGGCCATCTTCCAAGTCACTCTGCCCCTAATCTACTGCTCCATCTCAAAGGAATTTCCCCCCTCCCATCCCATCTCCTAAGGGATATCATCTCCAGGGAAAATAAGTAGGTGAAGAGTCAAACGTCCTCTTGCCAGATGCCCCCTCTTCTCCTCCTCATGTCAGCACTGGAGCGTGAAGTGCTGACACCAGCATTCTATCTTGCCACCCAGGAGACTGGCGGGCAGTGAGGTCACAATGGACTCTCTCGCAGCCACAGAAATCAGGACCACGCATGGGAGGCATCGGTGGGAGCGACCCACGTTTGGTAGGAATGTAGAAAGAAACTTGTGGACTCCCTGTAACGGTTGTGAAGGGACCTTGGAGATCTTCTAGCCCAACCCCCTGCTAAAGCAGGACACCGTCTACCAGGGTGGGTTCTACTCACTTTTACTACTGGTTTGCACCAGGGCCGCACGCATGCACTTGCTTTGCTCATACGCGCACAAGCTCTTCTGCGCGTGCTGAGAAGCGTTTCTATGATGTCAGGATCGGTGATGGAGTCTCCCGTTGGTTTTACTACCGGTTCTATAGAAGCGGTGCGAACCGGGGGCAACTCACCCCTGCCATATACCATTCTGAACAATCGCCTCTCCATGCATGGGTCCTTGGTTTTCCAAGAGGGAGGCTTCCCTTGCACATTTAACCCATTCGCCCATGCATTGGGATGAGGAGCGTATGCATGGGGAGAGCATGTGTGCCTCCCTCTGAAGGCAGGGCGGAGGGAGAGGGGGAGGAAGAGGAGTGGGGAAAGTGGGATGAGGAGGAAGAAGAGAAGGAGGAGGGAAAAAAGAATGGAGGAGGGAGAGGAGGAGGGAGAAAGAGGGAGGAGGGAGAGGAGGGGGAAAGTGGGGTGAGGAGGAAGAAGAGAAGGAGAAGGGAAAAGACAATGCAGGAGGAAGAGGAGGAGGGAGAAAAAGGAAGGAGGGAGAAGAGGAGGAGAGGGAAAGAGAGAGGAGGAGGAGGAAGAGAGGGAGGAGGGAAAAAGACCATGGGGGAGGAAGATGAAGATGGAGAAAGGGAGGAGGGAGAAGAGGAGGAAGAGGGAGAGGGAAAGAGGGAGGAGTAGGAGGAAGAGAAGGAGGAGGGAAAAAGACAATGGGGGAGAAAGATGAGGAGGGAGAAAGAGGGAGGAGGGAGAGGAGGGGGAAAGAGGGGTGAGGAGGAAGGAGAGAAGGAGGAGGGAAAAGACAATGCAGGAGGAAGGAGAAGGAGGGAGAAAGAGGGAAGAGGGAGAAGAGGAGGGAGAGGGAAAGAGGGAGGAGGAGGAAGAGAAGGAGGCGGGGAAAAGACAATGGGGGAGGAAGATGAGGATCAAGAAAGAGGGAGGAGGAGGAAGAGGGGGAGGAAGAGGAGGGGGGAAAGTGGAATGAGGAGGAAGAAGAGGAGGGAAAAAAGACAATGGAGGAGGAAGAGAAGGAGGGAGAAAGAGGGAGGAGGGAGAGGAGGGGGGAAAGGGGTGAAGAGGAAGAGAGGGAGGAGGGAAAAAGACAATGCAGGAGGAAGAGGAGGAGGGGAGAAAGAGGAAGGAGGGAGAAAAGAAGGAAGAGGAAGAGGAGGAAGAGGAAGAGGAGAGGGAAAGAGGGAGGAGGAGGAAGAGAAGGAGGAGGGAAAAAGACAATGGGGAGGAAGAGAAGGAGGGAGAAAGAGGGAGGAGGGAGAAGATGAGGAAGAGGAAGAGGAAGAGGAGAGGGAAAGAGGAAGGAGGAGGGAGAAGAGAAGGAGGAGGGAAAAAGACAATGGAGGAAGATGAGGAGGGAGAAGAGAAGGAGGAGGAAGAGGAGAGGGAAAGAGGAAGGGGAAGGTAGAAGAGGAGGAGGGAGAAGAGAAGAAAGAGGAAGAGGAGAGGGAAAAGGGGGGGAGGAGGAAGAGAAGGGGGGAGGGAAAAAGACAATGGAAGAGGAGGTGGAGGAGGAGGTGGAAGAGGAGGAGGAGGGAGGGAGGAGGTGGTGGGATGGGGCACTCTCCTGCCCATCTTCAGCTGCCAAATGTCACTGGGGCATCCTCAGGGTGGGGTGGGGGTTGCTGGATTCACATCTGTTTGGGGTCCGGGGATGGCAATGGGGAGCCGGCAGGTGCCCCTCCCAGCCCCCGACAGCTCAGCTGCTGCAGATCATTAAGAGGTTTGGGAGGGTCTCACAAAAGAAGGGCTGGGGGAGCCATGCTGATCCGGGCAGAGAGGGCAGCAGGCGGCACGTGTCGGGAGGCGGAGCGGGGGGGGGGGCGTCCAGCGATGGGTGCAAGGCCTTTCCAGCTGGATTTATGTCTGCTTCCTGATCCACCCCCTGCCCTCCAAACGTGGGGGAGAAACTGCCTGGGACCCACCACTCAGCACTGGGAGGGACCGTTCTTTTCTGCTCTTCGGGACTTTGACATTCATCTCCAGACCGAGTCAGAGGCTTGGAGCATCTGTCCCCCCTGATTCCCCCCCCCTCCCCCCACAGACCCCTCTGTCCCTGCCTGGACCCCAAACTCCTGATAGAAGAGAACATGTGCAGCTCAGAGTTGAACTGGAGGGGTCCGTAGTGCTCCTTGTGTTTGGTTGTTTATATAACCCTACAAGGTAACATTACCAGTGCTAGATGAGAGGAGGAAGATTGGGGAGGAGAAGGAAGGGAGGAGGAAAGGAGAGGAGCTGAGGAAGAGGAGGAGGAGGAAGGGGAAAGGACGGGAGCTGAGGAAGAGGAGGAGGGGTAGGAAGAGGGAGGGGGGGAGAGGAGGGGAGGAAGAGGAGGAGGATGACGGGGGAAGGGGAGGAAGAGGGAGGAGGAGGAGGAGGAAGTGGGGAGGGGGGAAAAGGAAGAAGGAGGAGGGGAGGAGGAGGAAGAAGGGAGGAAGAGGAGGAGGAGGAAGAGGAAGAAGGAGGGGAAGAGGAGGAGGGGGAGGAAGAGGGAGGAGGAGGAAGATGAAGGAAGAGGGAGGTGGAAGAGGAAGAAGGAAGAGGGGAGGAGGAGGAAGAAGGGAGGAAGAGGAGAAGAGGGAGGAGGAAGAGGAAGAGGGAGGGGAAGAGGAGGAGGGGAAGGAAGAGGGAGGAGGAGGAAGAGGAAGGAAGAGGGAGGGGGAAGAGGAAGAAGGAGGTGGGGAGGAAGAGGAAGAAGGGAGGAAGAGGAGAAGAGGGAGGACGAAGAGGAAGAGGGAGGGGAAGAGGAGGAGGGGGGAGGAAGAGGGAGGAGGAGGAAGAGGAAGGAAGAGGGAGGTGGAAGAGGAAGAAGGAAGAGGGGAGGAGGAGGAGGAGGAAGGGAGGAAGAGGAGAAGAGGAAGAGGAAGAGGAGAAGTGGGAGGGGAAGAGGAGGAGGGGGAGGAAGAGGGAGGAGTAGGAAGTGGGAAGGAAGAGGGAGGGGGGAAGAGGAAGAGGAAGAAGGAGGCGGGGAGGAGGAGGAGGAAGAAGGGAGGAAGAGGAGAAGAGGGAGGAGGAAGAGGAAGAGGGAGGGGAAGAGGAGGAGGGGGAGGAAGAGAAAGTGGAAGGATGAGGAAGAGGAAGAAGGAGGCGGGGAGGAGGAAGAGGAAGAGGGAGGGGAAGAGGAGAAGAGGGAGGAAGAAGAGGGAGGGGGAGGAAGAGGGAGGAGGAGGAAGAGAAAGTGGAAGGAAGAGGGAGGGGGAAGGGGAAGGAGGAGGAGGGGAGGAGGAGGAAGAAGGGAGGAAGAGGAGAAGAGGGAGGAGGGGGAGGAAGAGGGAGGGGAAGAGGAGGAGGAGGAAGAAGATGAAGAATCTGTATCCTTCCCAGCTGGCTTTTGACAAGCAGAATGAAGGTGGAATTCTGGGGAATTCTGGGAGTTGAAGTCCCGACCGTCTTAAAGAGGCCAAGATCAAAAAACGCTGCTTTAGAAGGCGGAGCTAGGCGGAGGTTCCGCCCAGAAGGGTCTTTAGAAGCTGCCCAGGTAAAACAGAGAGAGGTCAAATTTGGGGGGAGGGCACAGTCTGAGAGTCTATCCAGTTGGGGCTAGGGGGACACGAAGAAGGAGAAGATGGGAAATCTGAGCTGCAAAGAGTCATTTTCGTCCTTGGTCATTGAGGATTTTGTAGCCCAAAGCTGGCTGCCCTGAAGAACGTCCCCCACAATGGCCACTGGTCATATAGCAGGACTATCAAAGGCAACCAGCTGACCAAGTGGAATCTTAGTTTAACTTTAATGAATCTCTTAGTAAGATTTTTTTTTCTGCAGCCAGCATTACTTGGCTTAGGCACTAGGTGGCAGCATGGCACAATTTATAAATGTGCCATATTTGATTATCTGGATGGGGACCGAGTTTTATATATATATATATAATATAAATTTGATATAAAATGGTTTGTCATGAATGCAGCTGCTTGAGGGCTCCTGGACTGGAGCTGAAAGGTGAAAGGGAAGCATGCTCCCTCCCACATTGGGATAGACCAGGTGCTTCAACACAAAAACACTGTGTGTGTGTGTGTGTGTGTGTGTGTGTGTGTGTGTGTGTATAGACATGTGTATCTGTGTGTGTGTGTGTGTTCGTAGACTTTCATGGTATTTGGCTTCATGCTTTCCTCGCCCAAGCACGAAGCTGAAGACACCATCCTGAAGATGACGAGTGGGACCTCATCGAAACATCGCCAAGATACTCTCAATCTTATACGGGAAAAGACCAAATACACCAAGACTTGCTTATGTGTGTGTGTGTGTGTGTGTGTGTGTGTGTGTGTGTAGGTCTTTGGTTATTCGGGTTTTCTCCCGTGTAAAATTGGAAGTGTCTTGGCGACGTTTCAACAAAGTCTCATTCATCATGCTGGTGTTTTCAGCTTCGTGCTTCTAGGAGCAATGTGTGATCGCAGCTGTTTCTTCCTTTTAACTGCTAGTGGGGGTGGGAACTGATTGGGTGGGAACTTGGCTGTGTTCTGATTGGGTGGAGGTGTGTTCTGATTGGTCGGGGGCTTGGCTGTGTTCTGATTGGATGGGGGTTGGCTGTGCTCTGATTGGCTGGGGGTGTGTTCTGTTTGAGTGGGAGCTTGATTGTGCTCGCGTTAATCTGAGTTGCAGGGGGATTTGAGCACAATCAAGCTGAGTTGGTGAGCTGCGTTGCTGTTGTTTGGCTTCACGTTCGTGGTCATGCCACATCTTCATGGTGGGTGTCAGTCTGCTTCATGTTAGGATTGGAAGGGTTTAAAGTGGGTAATGATAGCACGACTCCTTGAGGGCTCCTGGATTGGAGCTGAAAGGTGAAAGGGAAGCAGTATGTTTCCTCCCACATCGGGGTAGACCAGGTGCTTCAACAGAAAAAGGAGGTACAGGTGGAAGGGAGCTTGGAGGTCTTCTAGTCTAGCCCTCTGCTCAAGCAGAAGACCTTATACAAGTAGCGTAGGGGAGTAATGCCTCTTACAAAGGCAGCATTTAAGATCCAGCTGCTGCAATTACTTGCGAGTTCAATCCCAGGCAGGCTCAAGGTCGACTCAGCCTTCCATCCTTTATAAGGTGGGTAAATTGAGGACCCAGTTTGTGGGGGCAATAAGCTGACTTTGTATAAATATACAAAAGTGTGAAGGCTATTGCTTAGCGCATTGTAAGCCGCCCTGAGTCTCCGGAGAAGGGCGGCATATAAATCAAATTAAAAAAAAATTGAGACAAGTGTCTGTCCAGTTTTTTCTTTAAAACCTTTGTAATGGAGCAATCACAACTCCTAGTGGCAAGCAGTTCCACTGATTAATTGTCCGCGCTGTTAGGAAGCTTCTCCTTAATTCCAAGTTGCTTCTCTCCTTGCTTATTTTCCATCCGTTGTTTCTCGTCCTGCCTTCAGCTGGTTTGGAAAATAAGTGGAGCCTTTCTTCTTTGTCGCAGCCTCTCAAACAACCAAAGAATCATGAGGTGTGAATTAGAAGGAACTTCAGAGGTCATCTAGCCCAACCCCTTGTTCTCTGCAGAAATCCATATTATTTCTGAGAGGTGGCTAGGCAACCCCCATTGAGAAAGCTTCAATGTGAGATCTGGCCTCTATCCCTCTTTCGGGGTGTTTGTAATTCCATCTTAGGGACTGGGGAAGTTCTGTTTGAAAATGCAAGATGGAGTCAAGATTACTATAAGTAATCATATTTGGCTTACTATTTTATTTTTTTTAATTTATTTTATTTTTATTTATATGCCGCCCTTCTCCGGAGACTCAGGGCGGCTTACAGTGCGTTAAGCAATAGCCTTCATACTTTTGTAATATTTATACAAAGTCAGCTTATTGCCCCCCACAAACTGGGTCCTCAATTTACCCACCTTAGAAAGGATGGAAGGCTGAGTCGACCTTGAGCCTGGCTAGGATTGAACTCACAGAAATTATAGGCAGCTGGTGTTAATTGCTGCCTTTAGTAGGAGGCATTAGCCCCCTACGCTACACAGGCTCCTTACTATAAGTAAGCCAAAGTAAAGGAATGATTTCTGTTGCAGTATTCTTGTTTATTGTATTCAGTTTATTGGCCCTTTAATTATTGGGTTCAAAGTAGAATACTCTTATTTTTCCTGCCCTATCAGCAAACGAGGTTTTCCAATTCAAAAAGAGCCAGGACATGCTGGAATGTTAAGCGGAAAGGGCTGGAGGCTCATGTTGGAAGAGAGGGAGGGAGGAAGATTTTGAGGAGAAAGGAAAGAGGAAAGGGAAGGGAAGGAAAATCAAAAGGAAATAGGGAAGGAAAGGAAAAGGAAGGAAAAGGAAAATAGAGAAGAAAGGAAAGGAAAGAGGAAGAAAGGAAAGAAAAGAGAAGAAAAGGAAATAGAGAAGAAGAAAGGAAAGAGGAAATAGAGAAGAAAGGAAAGAGGAAGAAAGGAAAAGAAAGGAAAGGAAATGAAGGGGAAAGGAAAGGAAAGCAGAAAAAAGAAAGGAAATAGAAGAAGAAAGGAAAGAAAATAGAGAAGGAAAGAAAGAGGAAGAAAGGAAAGGAAATAGAGAAGAAGAAAAGAAAGAAAAGAGGAAGAAAGGAAATAGAGAAGAAGAAAGGAAAGTAGAAAAAGGAAATGAAATAGAGAAGAAAGGAAAGAGAAGAGAAGAAGAAAGGAAAGGAAATAGAGAAGAAGAAAGGAGAGGAAGAGGAGGAGGAAAGGAAAGGAAATAGAAAAAAAGAAAGAGGAAAAAGGAAAGGAAGTGAAGAGGAAAGGAAAGATAGGAAAGGAAGGGAAGGGAAGGAAATAGAGAAGAAGAAAGGAAAGGAAATAGAGAAGGAAAGGAAAGAAGAAGAAAAAGGAAAGGAAATAAGAAAGGAAAGAGGAAAGAAAGGAAATAGAGAAGAAAGGAAAGGAAAGAGGAAAAAAGGAAAGGAAAGGAAGAGGAAAGATAGAAAAGGAAAGGAAAGGAAAGAAGAGAAGGAAAGGAAAGGAAATAGAGAAGGAGAAAGGAAAGAAAAGAGGAAAAAAGGAAAGAAAAGGAAATGAAGAGGAAAGGAAAGATAGAAAAGGAAGGAAAGGAAAGGAAATAGAGAAGAAGAAAGGAAAGAAAAAGAAAAGGAAATAGAAGAAGAAAGGAAAGGAAAGGAAAGGAAAAGAAGAAAGGAAAGAGGAAGAAAGGAAATAGAGCAGAAGAAAGGAAAGAAAAAAGGTAAAAAGGAAAGGAAATGAAGAGGAAGGGAAGTGGAGAGGAGAGGAGAGGAGAGGAGAGGAAAGGAAAGGAAAGGAAAGGAAAGGAAAGGAAAGGAAAGGAAAGGAAAGGAAAGGGAGAAAGGACTTTGAATAAGATTCTGGAGACGGATGGGGTGCCAGCCCTAAAGCCCTTCAGCCAGCTGAAGTAGAAAGAATCCGCACGTAAGAGTCCTAGGTAGGCTGACCAATCAAGCCCCTTTCCAAGCCATCAGACCGAGAGTTCAAATCTAAGGAAGTCTGCACAGTCCATGCAAACCCCCGAGGCCAACCTTCAAAGCAAGTCTGCCAGGAAGGGAGGAAAACAATGGTCCGACCTGCTACCAGGACAAGATCAAAGGATATTTGAGGGATCAAAGCAGTGAGAAATGGGAACGGGACCTCCTCTTCCAAGAACCACGCAGGGAGCCTTCAGCTACTTTCTGAACTCGATGAATATTGCAGGAGTTGACCGATAAAGGCCCCTGGCCAGAGTCCAACCGGTTTTTTCATTATAAAACCAGAGACAAAGTGACGTTAGGGGAGAAAGTTGTACACGGAGTTGCTGTTGATCTATTCATTTGCCGTTTTCTCACGCTAAGGCTGGGAGCTCTTGCTGGAGCCAAAGAAGAACTGGCAAGTTGGGGTAATTGTGCGATTGTTCTATCATCTTTCTCTCTCTCTGTGTGTGTGTGTCTTGTTCGGGAAGGTTGTGTTGGGCTGTTCCTCCAATCAGTTGGGCTGAGATGGAGAAAAGTACCAAGAAAGGAGAAGATTTGTAGCTCAGGGTGGAAAGGAGGGATCCTTGGTGCTCTCCGAGCTTGGCGGGTTTTCGTGCAGGTGTTTCGTCTCTCGGCTGGATTGCTGCAATGCCCTCTACATGGGGCTGCCCTTGGGGTGCACCCGGAGGCTCTAGCTCAGTGATGGCTAACCTTTTTCCCATCGCGTGCCAAAAGCGGGGGTAGTGGGGAGAGGATTGCATACGCATGTGTCCACATTCATAATTCAATGCACCCTGTCCCCCCACGCATGCACGCATGACCCCCCCGCTCTCCCAGTGCTTTTGGCACACGATGGCACGATGGGCCCAATAGGCCCACTTTTTTGCCCTCCCCAGGCACCAGAGCCTTTCTAGGAGCCTGGGGAAGGCCAAAACAGCCTCCACTCCGCGGAGGCCCTCGAAGGTCTGGAAACAGCCCATTTCCTGACTTCCAGTCAGAAGGCCCGAAAATCAGATTGAGGTAGGGCAATGCTCACGTGCCCACAGATATGGGTCCATGTGCCACCTGTGGCAACCCGTGCCATAGGTTCACCATCACGGCTCTAGCTGGTCCAGAATGCGGCCACTGCGAGTAGTTACGGGGTGCGTCCCACTACTCCCATGTGACACCACTTTTGCGCGAGCTTCACTGGTTGCCAGTGGTTCTCCAGATCCGCTTCAAGGTGTGCTGGTACTTACCTATAAAGCCCTTCATGGCATGGGCCCAGGGTATTTGCCGGAGCACCTCCTACCGGCCTCCTACGGCCCAGTGTGCTCACATAGGTCCCCCTCGGCCAAACAGTGTCGGCTGGCGGTCCCCAGGATGAGGGCGTTCTCTGTGGTCGCACCGACCCTCTGGGATGGGCTGCCCACCGAGCTCCGGACGGGCCCCGATCTCCGCACCTTCCGCACCGACCTAAAGACATGGCTCTTTCACCAGCCTTCCCTGATCTGTTGCCATTTTTACTTTGGGGTTTGGGGATTTTATATTTGGTTTTAACATTATTTAAACAATTGTCGGGTTGTTTTATTATTGTGAGCCGCCCGAGTCCTACGGGAGATGGGCGGCATATAAATCTGAGAATAAATAATAAATAACCCAACTAGGGAATATAATCAGTGCTAGAAGGGAATGGGGTTCGTGGAGAGGAGGAGAGTGGGGAGGAGGAGGAAGAGGAGGAGGAGGAGGAGGAGGAGAGAGGAGGACGACGACGACGATGGGAGGAGTTCCTTGGTGCTCTCTGAACTTGGCTTTTTTCTACAGACATTTCATTACCCATCTAGATAATCAGATCAGTGCTAGTAGGGAGTGGGGTTTTCAGGGAGGAGGAGAAGGACTGTGAGGTCCTTGGGGCTAACAGGATAAGCTGGGACTTAATAATGCCTATTGCAGGGCAGGTTTTTTTAAGCAATGGTGCTCATTGGAGACCATCATGATCCAGAGAAGGAAGGGAAAGTGTTCACCGCCAAACCCACTTATCTAGCACCGCTATTTTGTGAGCTGCACCGTCCGCAGGTTTCTGGCACTGGTTTAAGTCATTGTTGTGTATATGCACTACCAAAACTCTCATTGTTGTGAGCTTTAATTGGGCGAAACGGTGCATCGTAATAGGGCAACCATATTTGAAACAAGGGACCTCAAACGGGCTAATTTACCAAATGTGTCCCAATTCTAGGAACCGGGACTCCCCAGGGAATGAAATTTGGGGAAGTTGTGGTTGCTTCAGAGCAGGGGTGAAATCTGTTTACCTTCCCTACCGGTTCGGAAGTGCGTGCTCTGCGTCACATGTGCGTTTGGACTCTCTGCGCATAAAGCCTTCTGCGCATGCACAGAGGGTCAAAAAAGGTTTACTTCCTGGTTAAAACCAGGAAGTAACCATGCCTGGCTCGGTGGGCGGACCCTTGCACTGCCCTCCGCTACCGGTTCTCTGAACCATGCGCCACCATCACTACCGATTCGGGCTGAACCAGTCCAAACCGGTAACATTTTCACCCCTGCTTCAGAGCTACTGGCTGCTGTATCATGAGCTTCAACATTTTCAACATTCTGTGACAGTTTCCAAGCCAGTCTTGCAATCCCTTGCTCTCAGGCTCTCTCCTCTCATTCAGAATCAGCCACTAACCTTCTGGGGAGGGGAGGGGAGAGGAGAGGAGAGGAAGAGGGAAGGAGAAGAGAAAGAGAAGGAGAAGATAAGAAGGAGAAGATGGAGGAGGCAAAGGAGGAGGAGAGGGAGGAAGAGGGAGAAAGAGAAGTTGGGAAAAAGGAGGAGTGCAGGAGTGAAGGAGGGGAAGGAGAAGAAGGAATAAGAGGAGGAGGAGAGGAGAGAAAGGAGGAAGTGGGGAAGAGGAAGGAGAAAGAGAGGAGGGAGATGAGAAGAGGGAGATGATGGAGGAGGGGAGGAGGGGAGGGGAGTGGAGGAGAGGAGGAGGATGGTAGGATGAGTAGGAGGGGAAAGGAAGGATGGAAGAAGAGGAAAGGAAGAGATAGGAAGAAGGCATGACATGGCAGAATCCAGGGAGACCAGCACGAGGAGGGGGCGGCAGGCCTCACTCGGCCTACGAGAAGAGAAGGGGAGGAGCACGCGAAGAGAGAACGCAGGGAGACGAGCTCCTCTTCTCCTTCCTTCCTTCTTCTCTCCTTCTCTAGCGCCGCACAAGACGAGGATGGCTTCCGCTCGAGCCTAGGCTCTCTCCTCCTCTTCTCCTCCTCTCCTCCTCCTCTTCTCCTCTCCTTCTCCTACTCCTCTTCTTCTTCTCCTCTCTTCTCCTCTCCTCCTCCTCCTCTTCTTGTTCTCCTCTCTTCCTCCTCTTCCACTCTTCTTCTTGATCTCCTCCTTCTCCTCCTCCTCCTCCTCTTCTTCTTTTTCTCCTCCTCCTCCTCTTCTTCTTCTTCTCCTCCTCCTCCTCCTCCTCCTCTTCTCCTCCTCCTCCTCTTCTTCTCCTCTTCTTTTCCCCCTCCTCTTCTCCTCCTCCTCTCCTCTCCTCCTCCTCCTCTTCTCCTCCTCTTCTTCTTCTCCTCCTCCCTCTCCTCTCCTCCTCCTTCTGCCCTATCCGTCATCGGACGTTGTCGATCATCTTGGCGATCCTGTTTTATCAACAGCCGCGCGAAAAAGTGCCGCCAAGTTTCCTTCCTCCCAAAATATTGGCCGAGCTGCCGAGCTGCCCGGCCTTGAAAAATGCAACAATCCCAGCCTTGTGACGAAAATCCAGCCTTCCCAGCCACCAACCACAATCATTGACTTTAACAAAAAAATCCCGATCAGCCTGTTTGGCACCTTGAGTCTAACGCTTGTCGTTCTTTCCTTTCCTAATCAAGGCTGATCTGCGGCTGTACTTCCAAGGCGGGTACCGACCTACGACGGGCGCACAGGTAAACGAAACCCTGGAAGCTGGCTGGGGTCCAACTGGACCCGGGCAGGGGTCAGTCAACTCGGCGGTTAATGCAGACTTTCACCTGCTTGCTTAGGAAGACACAAGGGGATCACTGCTCACCTGCGGACGCTCGCGGAAGGTGCTTGCCAAACTCAAGGTACGTTTCACGAGTCCTCGCTTACTGCCCAGGCCTGATTTCGACGCTCCCGTAGTTGGGGAGAAAGAGAAACTGTCTGGTTTTCGACAGTCCACCTGGATGGGGTCCAGGAACTTAGGAGAGGCTGCTGAGCCGTACCCCCAACCCACCCCTGTAACAGCGAGCAGGTAGAAAAGGTAACCAGGTGGGCAGGGAGGGAATTCCTGGATCTTTTCCTTTCCTGGATCCAATCCAAGCTAGAGAGGAGCGGATGGGGCAATCCTCTTAAAGAGACAGTGCAGAGTTTTGCAAACCGTCCATGTCAGGTGTCAGTCAGCAACCTACAGCTCCGGAGCCACATTTGGGCCCTCTGCTGTGGCTTCCCCTATTGGGTGATTTCACCACTAGCTGGGCCCGTCCCTCGCCCTCCCCTCCCAGTCACTCCTCGCCTGGCCGGAAAAGAGACAGAGAGATAAAGAGAGAGGGGGAGAAAGAGAGACATAGAGAGACACAGAGCGGGAGTCATGTGACTGGTGGAAGTGAGTGACGTCGAGTTGGCCACGCCCACCCAGGTTTTGTGGCTCCCGGTGTTTTCTTTTCTGTGGGGAAAGGGGTCAAATGGCTTTTTGTGTGTTTAAGGTTGCAGACCCCCGGTCCAGGTAATCCTCGACACACGTCCTGTCAATTTATAAAGTTTTCAAGTTGCCATGAGCAGGAGGGGAGGGAGAACTGATGGAGCTGATTGATTTCCCTAACTGAAACTACATTCCACAGATGTTTTCTTACCACAATCAGTAGGAGAGTATTGGGTTTCACAGCCAGCCAAAGTGGTTAATTGAAAATGCGATTTATGACATGGCCAGGGAGGAGGGGAGAGACAGGGGTCATAGGGAATCGTAAATCTACGTGGGATTAGTTCTAACTGCATCCGAATAATGCCGAAATGGTGCTCCTAATAAATGACCGTATTTCTTTTGAAGTTTGGCTCATGGCTCATGAATTAATGAGGGCATCTTTCGGAAACTTCACACGGCCACAATGGAGCCCGGTATTTCTGTTGTTCAGTGAGACATTTGTGAGTTTTGCTCCATTTTACGACCTTCATTGCCGCAGTTACAAAGTGAATCGCTGAAGTTGTTAAGTGAGTAACAAGATTGTTAAGCTTCCCTGTGGACTTGGCTTTGTCGGAAGGTCGCAAAAGAGGATCATGTGTCGTGACCCCGGGACCCTGCAACCCGTCATAAGTATGAGTCAGTTACCAAGCGTCTGAATTTTGATCACGTGATCATGGGTGCAAAGGTTGGGGCTTTGACAAATGGCCTTAAGTCACTTTTTCCGGCGCCGTTGTTAATTTTGAACGGTCGCTAAGTGAACCATTGTAAGTCGAGGACTTCCTATATTTCAGGCAATATAGGGAATCCTTGATTTATGAGCGTAATGGGAGGCCAGCATTCCCCTTGCCGAGCAAGGCAGTTGTTATGTGAGTTTCACCCCATTTTACGACCTTTCTCGCCATAGTCGTTAAGCGAATCATGCAGTCGTTTAAACGAATCTGGCTTCCCCCCATTGACTTTGCTTGTTAGAAGGTCGCAAAACATGACCCCAGGCAGAGCAACCGTCATAAATAGGAGTCAGTTGCCAAGCATCTGAATATTGATCACCTGACCGTGGGGACGTTGCAACGGCCAGTAAGTGTGAAAAATGGTCATAAGTCACTTTTTTCAGTGCTGTCGAATCATCACAGGTAGCCCTCAACTTACGACCATAATTGAGCCCAAAATTGTTGTTGCAAAGTGAGAAATTTGTTCAGTGAGTTTTGTCCATTTGACAACTTTCCTCCTCGTAGTCGTTAAGCGATTTGCTGCAGTTTTTTAAATGCGGAACCTGGTCGTTAAATGAATCAGGCTTCCCCCCCCCCACCCCCATTGATTTTGCTTGCCAGAAGGTCGCAAAAGGGGATCACGTGACCCCGGGATATTGCAACCGTCATAAATATGAGTCGTTTATCCCAACGTAAATCACGGGACCATGCAGATACTGCCGTGGTCATAAGTCTGAAAAACGGTCCTCTTTTTTCAGTGCCATGGTCACTTCGTTTGGTCACTGAGTGAATTAGCTGGAGTTCTCCTGTCTTTCTCTTTCCAACCAATGTGATTGTATGCTCACCATAGATCAATGATGGCTAAACTTTTTTGCCGTCGCGTGCCAAAAGCAGAGGTAGTGGAGGGGGGATGGCACGTGTGCGTGCCCACACCCATAATTCAATGCGCCCCCTTCCCACACACATGCTTGCCTGACCCCCCACACTCTCCCCCTTCTTTTGGCACAGTGGGCCCAGTAGGCCCATTTTTTTGCCCTCCCCAGGCTCCAAGAGCCTTTCTAGGAGCCTGGGGAGGGCGAAAACTGCCTTCCCCATCTCCCCAGAAGCCCTCCGGAGGCCCTGAAACAGCTCGTTTCCCGACTTCCAGTGGGCCCAAAAATCAGCTGGCCAGCACTCACATACGTGCTGGACTGAGGTAGGGCAAAGCTTGCGTGCCCACAGATATGGTTCCGTGTGCCACCTGTGGCACCCGTGCCATAGGTTCGCCATCACGGCCATTTTAAGATATGTATGGACTTCAACTCCCAGAATTCCACAGCCACCTGGCTGTGGAATTCTGGGAGTTGAAGTCCATACCTCTTGAAGGCTCTCAAATAGCTGGCTGTGGAATTCTGGGAGTTGAAGTCCACACATCTTCCCATGGCTGTGGAATTCTGGGAGTTGAAGTCCACACCTCTTGAAGGCTCTCAAATAGCTGGCTGGGGAATTCTGGGAGTTGAAGTCCACACATCTTCCCATGGCTGTGGAATTCTGGAGTTGAAGTCCACACCTCTAGAAGGCTCTCAAATAGCTGGCTGGGGAATTCTGGGAGTTGAAGTCCACACATCTTCCAATAGCTGTGGAATTCTGGGAGTTGAAGTCCACACCTCTAGAAGGGTCTCAAATAGCTGGCTGGGGGAATTCTGGGGAGTTGAAGTCCACACCTCTTGAAGGCTCTCAAATAGCTGGCTAGGGAATTCTGGGAGTTGAAGTCCACACCTCTTGAAGGCTCTCAAATAGCTGGCTAGGGAATTCTGGGAGTTGAAGTCCACACATCTTCCCATGGCTGTGGAATTCTGGGAGTTGAAGTCCACACCTCTCGAAGGGTCTCAAATAGCTGGCTAGGGAATTCTGGGAGTTGAAGTCCACACATCTTCCCATGGCTGTGGAATTCTGGGAGTTGAAGTCCACACCTCTCGAAGGGTCTCAAATAGCTGGCTAGGGAATTCTGGGAGTTGAAGTCCACACATCTTCCCATGGCTGTGGAATTCTGGGAGTTGAAGTCCACACCTCTCGAAGGGTCTCAAATAGCTGGCTAGGGAATTCTGGAAGTTGAAGTCCACACATCTTCCCATGACTGTGGAATTCTGGGAGTTGAGGTCCACACCTCTAAAAGGCTCTCAAATAGCTGGCTGGGGGAATTCTGGGAGTTGAAGTCCACACATCTTCCCATGGCTGTGGAATTCTGGGAGTTGAAGTCCACACCTCTAGAAGGGTCTCAAATAGCTGGCTAGGGAATTCTGGGAGTTGAAGTCCAACACATCTTCCATGGCTGTGGAATTCTGGGAGTTGAAGTCCACACCTCTAGAAGGGTCTCAAATAGCTGGCTAGGGAATTCTGGGAGTTGAAGTCCATACCTCTTGAAGGCTCTCAAATAGCGGCTAGGGAATTCTGGGAGTTGAAGTCCACACATCTTCCCACGGCTGTGGAATTCTGGGAGTTGAAGTCTACACATCTTCCAATGGCCGAGATTGGGAATCACTGGTGTAAACCTTCATCCCAAGTCTTCTTGCATCCTATTTAATCCTATCTAACAAAATGAAATTCAATGTAGAGAAAAGTTAAGTCTTACGCTTAGGCAAGAAAAACCCAAACTACACACAGAGAGTGGGTGAAGCCAGGCTTAATAGTAACTCTTAATAGTAACAGTAACTCTGAGAGGGATCACAGAGTCTTAGTGGACAACTAGCTAAATAGGAGCCAGCCGTGTGCAGTGGCGGCTAAAAAAGCCAATGCAATCCTAAATTGCATGAACAGAGGGATACAATCAAGATCAAGTGAGGTACTAATACCACCCTATAAAGCCTTAGTAAGACCACGCCTAGAGTACTGCATCAGTTTTGGTCACCACACTATAAAAAAGATGTCGAGACTCTAGAAAGAGTGCAGAGAAGAGGAACCAGGATGATGAGGAGACTGGAGGCTAAAACATACAATGAACAGTTGCAGGAACTGGGCCTGGCTAGTCTAGGGAAGAGAAGGACCAGGGGAGACAGGAGAGCATCTTCCAATATTTGAGGGGCTGTCACAGAGAGGAGGAAGGGGGTCAAGCTATTTTCCAAAGCATCTGAAGGCCAGACAAGGAATAATGGATGGAAACTGACCAAGGAGACATTCAACCTGGAAATAAGGAGGAATTTTCTGATAGGGAGAACAATTAACCGATGGAACAGAAGTTGCCTTCAGAAGTTGTGAGAGCTTCATCACTGGAGGCTTTCAAGAAGAGACCGGACTGTCCTCTGTCAGAAATGGGTGTAGGGGTCTCCAGGGGTTGGACTAGATGATCTACAAGGCTCCTTCCAGCTCTGTTAATCTAATCTATTAAGCTACTTCTCTTCTCCATCAGGTCTTCTGCTCCGGGGAGAAGATGGCGTGGCTGACCCACTTCCTGGCCTGCGTCTTTGGCACCGGTTCCTGGATGGCCATCAACGGCGTGTGGGTTGAACTTCCCCTGCTGGTGACCCGAATTGCCCGAGGGCTGGTATCTCCCTTCCTACCTCACCATCATCATCCAACTGGCCAACATCGGCCCTCTCTTTGTCACTCTCATGCACAAACTCAAACCTGGTTTATTGAAGGAGGTCCCGGTGATTTGCGTGGTGGTCTCCACGGCATCCTAGCTTGCTTCCTCCTGGCTTTCCTTTGGCATTACACCACGCCGATCGCTGGAGAACCTCACAGCGTGGCTTTCTTCGTCTTGACGTTCTTCCTCTCCTTGTGGGGACTGCACCTCGTCCGTCACCTTCCTGCCCTTCATGGTGCACTTCATCCTCGGTACGTCCCCACCCCTCTTCATCGGGAAGGACTCAGTGGGTTCATCCCTGCTATCTTCGCCCTGGCCCAGGGGGCCGGCATTGCCACCTGCGTCCAGGTCCCCAGGGCCAACTTCCAATGCCAGCGTGTGGCAACTCTTCATGGGTCAACGCAACGGGGCTGATGGAAACACGCTACTCCCCGGCCAACTTCTCCAGCTTGGTTTTCTTCCTCATCCTCTCGGCCATGATGTTCTTCTGTCTGGTGGCCTTCCTCTTCCTCAACCGACAGCCCAAGTCATGGGAGCTTTCCAAGGAGAATTTATGCTCCAGCGAGATCACCCTGAACTCAATCCAGAAGATGCCTTCAGGCAAGGAGGAACCGGCCAACTTGAGAGGGGGCCCAACCTACTCTACGGAGAGAAAGCTGGAGAACGTCAACGAAGATGACAAAGGAGCCGAGAAGATCACGTATACCTGCTCCAAATTTGTCTTCATCTACTCATGGTCGCTTGGCTGAATGCCCTGACCAACGGCATCCTTCCCTCCGTGCAAAGCTACTCCTGCTTGCCTTACGGCAACCTGGCGTACCATCTGGCAGCTACCTTGAGCTCCATGGCCAACCCTCTTGCCTGCATCGTGGTCACCTTCCTACCCAACAGGTCTGTATTCCTGGTCAAGCCAATGGTACCAACAGAAGAGAACTTTTGGAGCTCGGGATCGAACTGGGGTGGGGTCCTTGGGGCTCTATGAGCCTGCTGGCTTTCTTGTAGGCGTTTCATGACCCAACTGGGGAACATCATCAGTGCTAGAAGGGAATGGGGTTTGTAGAAAGGAGGAGGAAGAGGAGGTGGAGGAGGAGGAGGTGGACTGTGAGGTCCTTGATACGTCTCTGAGCATCCCCACAGTTGTCGTTGTCCTCCTCTCCTCTCCTCCTCCTCCTCCTCCTCCTCCCTTCAAACCCTTATAACACTGATGATGCTAACTGGGTCATGAAACTTTGCAGAAAAATTACACAGCTCAGAAACCACAAAGGATCCCTCAGCCCTCCTCCTCCACCTCCTCCTCCTCCTCCTCTTCCTCCTCCTACCTCCTCTTCCTCTTCCTCCTCCTCCTCTTCCTCCTCCTCCTCTTCTTCTTCTTCCTCTTCCCTCCTCCTCTTCTTCTTCCTCTTCCTCCTCTTCCTCCTCCTCCACCCCCTCCTCCTCTTCCTGTTCCTCTTCTCCTCCTTCTCCTCCTCCTCCTCCTCCTCCTCCTCCTCCTCTTCCTCTTCCTCCTCCTCTTCCTCCTCCACCCCTCCTCCTCCTCTTCCTTTTCCTCCTCCTCTTCCTCTTTCTTCTCCTCCTCCTCCTCTTCCTCCTCTTCCTCTTCTTCTCTCCTCCTCTCTCCTCCTCTCTTCCTCCTCTCCTCTTCTTCTCTTCCTCCTCCTCTTCTTCTTCCTCTTCTCCTCCTCCTCCCTCCTCCACCCCCCTCCTCCTCTTCCTCTTCCTCTTCCTCCTCCTCTTCTTCTTCCTCTTCCTCTTCCTTCTCCTCCTCCTCCTCCACCCCCTCCTCCTCCTCCTCTTCCTTTTCCTCCTCCTCTTCCTCTTCCTCTTCCTCCTCCTCCTCCTCCTCTTCCTCTTCCTCTTCCTCCTCCTCCTCCTCCTCCTCCTCCTCCTCCTCCTCCACCTCCACCTCCTCTTCCACCACCCCTCCTCGTCTCTGCAAACCCGAATCCCTTCTACCACGGATGATGTTCCCTAGTTGGGTCATGAAACACCTGCAAGAAAAGAGCTCAGAGAACATCAAGGACCACATACTATCAACATTCCAGTTTCTTTCTTAAGCTTTCTTCACAGCTCACGAGCTGCCCATTCTTTCTTTACCCAATCCTGGCTTAACATGGCAAGAAAACCCAGCCTCCCTCTCCTCCCCTGCTCTCTAGCCACTTCTTCCTTTGGATGCCGGCTTGCCGTGGGCGAAATCTGGGTCTCTCTCCGAAAGAGGCAACCCACCACCTCTCTTCTTTCTCCCCCCAGGTCCCTTCTGTTCCTGTGGATCCTGACCGCTGCAGGAACAGCCTTTGGGGCCTATAACATGGCTATGGCTGTGCTGAGCCCCTGCCCCCTCTTGCAGCACTCCGACTGGGGGAGATGCCCTGATTGTAAGTCGGGCCGCTCGATCACTTCCTGCGGGTGGGAAATTCAGGAGGGTTGGATTCGCACAGCATGCTGGACTTTGTGGTTCCATGTCTGCAAAGAACTCAGTCATTCTCTCTCCGAAGGTGTCATGTGTCATTGTCCAACTGGGGGTGAAATGCTACAGGTTCGGGCCAGGTTCCCCGAACCGGTAGTAAAAAAATGCTACCAGTTCGCCAAAACAGTAGTAAAAAATGCTTTAAAAGTTTTTTTTAAAAAAAGTTCTGATGATTGCACATCACTCAGCGGATCTTCAAAACTTTTTTTAAAAAAATTTTAAAGCCATTTTTTTAAAATATATTTGATTTATATGCCGCCCTTCTCCGGAGACTCAGGGCAGTTTACAATGCGTTAAGCAATAGCCTTCATACTTTTGTATATATTTTTTATACAAAGTCAGCTTATTGCCCCTCACAAACTGGGTCCTCAATTTACCTACCTTAGAAAGGATAGAAGGCTGAGTCAACCTTGAGCCTGGTGAGATTTGAACTGGTGTAATTGCAGACAGCTGGATGTTAATTACGGTGCTTTAGTCTGCAGAGCTAAACCAGGCTCTTGCAGACTGGTTTAACTATTTTTAACTACCAGTTAAAAAAAAAGCAGGAAATCCAAAAGCGCATGTTTGGTATGGACTGCGTATGCGCACGCAATGAACCGGTGGCGACTTGCGGAGGATTTCACCATTGAGTCCAACCCTTGCTCAAGCAGGAGACCTTATATAGCTATCTCCTACCGTGGCAACTTTAAGACTTGTGGACTTCAATTCCCAGAATTCCTCAGCCACTATGCAACTCTGCCAGCATGCAACATTCGAACCCAAGAACGTAGATTCCTGGACCATGGCTGGCTGAGGAATTCTGGGAATTGAAGTCCACCAGTCCTAAAGTTGTCAAGGTTTAGGGACACCCCCCCCCCCCCTCGTCCTATGCCACTCTGGACGAATGGCTGTCCAATCTTGAAAACCTCCAGGGATGAAGCCACCTGCAACTTCTGGAGATCTTCCAAGATCTCAAGCTGTGTTGTGGCCCGTCAGCGGCCTGTGCAGCTAGTAGCTGATTCCGACAGCGAGGAGGCTGGTGTGGTGCTGCGCCAGCAGCCTGTGCAGCTGGCAGCTGAGTCAGACAATGAGGAGGCTGGAGAAGAGGTGGTGCCAGAGGCGGGGATTCAGCCAGGGCCTTCAGAACCTCCAGAAGCTCCCTTAAGTGAAGAGGACGAAGAGGAGGAGCCTCTTCTCAATGCACAGGCGTGCAGAGCTGCCAAAAGGCAGGAGCGGCTCCTCAGGAGGAGGTGTCCTCGAGAGTAAGGCTTGGGGCTAATTGGCCACTCCCTTAGCCTATTTAAGGAGGAACGCCGACTGAAGCAATTTGCAGGGAACAACTTCGTTCACTCTCCTTCGCATCCTGATCTTAGATCTCTTATCAGCTTCCTGCAAATTGCTTCTGGGCTTTCTGCCACCCTAGTAAGATTACGATTATTTATTCTTTGGATTCTTGTAGGCTGTTAAGAAAGTTAATTAACAGCTTTTATTCGAAAAAGATTTAGTAAACTAAGGTTTGTACAGACTTGTGTGTGCTGCATTCTTTGAGGTCCGTAGCTGGGGCAGAACAAGCTGGCAACTTCTCACCGGCATCTTCTCTTGCTCTCCTCGACAGGTGATCTCCTGGGTATGCTTCACCGGAACCCTCACCTACGTCAAGGTGATGCTAGGAATGATTCTTCGTAGCTGCAGCCACAATGCCCTGGTCTGGTACGGCGCAGTGGAGCAGCTGGGGTCTCTGCTAGGAGCTCTGCTGATGTTCCCCTTGTACCAATTCTTCAAGTCGGCTGATTTCTGTAGCTTCCAGTGCCCGGTCTGACGTGCCAGGATCCGAGCAGTGACTCTGCCAAGCATACCAACCACGTGCCTTATGGGAAATGTCTTCCAGAAATAGTCAAAAATAGTCTTTTTGGACCGAAAGAAGGCAAGGTTTATGGTTTATGGTTTATGATATTTATATACCGCCCTTCTCCTGAAGGACTCGGGGCGATGAACAGCCAGTTGAAGAACTTAGTAAGTCAAGGAGGATGTCTACGAAGGACCACATCTTCAAAGTCAACAGCAGGCCAGGGAGCACTCTTGAGTTTTTGCTCACCCCATATTAACTTTTGGGGGGTCCTTAAAGTAGGGCGGATGCAGCTCGGCTGAGAAAAATCTGGGTGAGCATCAGATGTCTGCAGACCTTACAACTTGGATGCCATTTTGTGTTTGTTTGGATTTTGGCACCCCAGATCAGACAGCCAGGTTTAAGAATAAACCAACTTTCATTGGATGAGAAGACATGGTCCATGAACCTACATTCTTGTGTTGGAATGTCTTCGTAAGGAAGTAGTTGCATTTCCTCTGGAGGTAGTCCTCTACTTTTAACTACCGTTGAGTCCAAAATTTCTGTTGCTAAGGGAGACAGTCCCACATGGAATAATAAGTTTTCCTGCTTGAGTAGGGGGTTGAGAGAAGACCTCTAAATTCCCTTCTGACTTTCTTATTCTATGTTCTATGTTCTAAAATGAGAAATGGGGAATAAACCTTAAATAAGTAGGGTTTACTTTAAGTGATCAGCCTTAAGCAGATCCAGTCATGCCAGGGCTGAATCACCTCCAACAGTTGGGATCGGATCTGACGATGCATGATCGCTCAGATCCACTCCACGGATCCTTTTCACCCATATAGTCCTCCAGGAAAAGGAGTTGGAGAGAAAGAGTGGCTACCCAATTAAGCCTCTAGATTGCAGAATTCTGGCTTCGCCTATGCTGATTGGCTGCAGGGGTCAAGACACGCCTCCTGCTGCCAGCCTATCGCATTGGGATGGAGATAGTAATGTCCGGAAATCCTAGCAAAACTTGCTCCTTAGCTGGCTCAGGAATTCTGGGAGTTGAAGTCTACATTTTATCCTCCATTGGCCAAGGTTGTAGAACACTATTTTGAGAGTTTTCAAGGTTTCTCTTCTCCTTTTTTTACCCAACAACAATCCTGCTGAGTGGGCCCAAAGGAGCCTCTGTGGCTGGATTTCCCACCTCATATGTCTAATTGGATATTTTCCGGATGTCTCCTTGAATCTTGCTCTCTTAGCCTAACACCCAAATCCTTATCCCACATTGGCTATTTTCAAAAGTCTGTACCTACAATCCAAATGTGGATGCTAGATTTGTAAGGGATCCATTTCCACATTGGGAGCCAATTTGGGATCTTCCTTCCAGATGGATATTCAGAAGAATATGTCCAGAAAAAGGAAGGAAGGAAGGAAGGAAGGAAGGAAGGAAGGAAGGAAGGAAGGAAGGAAGGAAGGAAGGAAGGAAGGAAGGAAGGAAGGAAGGAAGATGCAAACAAGATGGAAAGTAGGGAGGCAGGATGGCAGGAAGATGGATGGATGGATGGAAGGAAGGAAGGAAAAAAGAAGTGCGTATGTAGGTAGGAATGGAGAAATGGAAGGAAGGAAGGAAAGAAAAGAAAGGGATGAAGGAAGGAAGAAAAAGAGAAAGAAAGAAAGAAAGAAAGAAAGAAAGAAAGAAAGAAAGAAGAAAGAAAGAAAGAAAAAGAAAGAAAGAAAGAAAGAAAGAAAGAAAGAAAGAAAGAAAGAAAGAAAGAAAGAAAGAAAGAAAGAAAGAGGAAGGAAGGAAGGAAGGAAGGAAGGAAGGAAGGAAGGAAGGAAGGAAGGAAGGAAGGAAGGAAGGAAGGAAAGAAGGAAGGGCCCCTTGGTGGGTGAGAATTATCTTTGAACAATTCATACTCACCCTCAGGGCCCTGCTAAAAATGGTAACTACAAGATTCCGGTTTCCGTCCTGGAGGAATAAATCCCGCTTCTTTTGGGATTAAGGTGGGTTACATCTGAATTACCAAGAGGAGGCATGAAGGAGAGGAAGGAAGGAAGGAAGGAAGGAAGGAAGGAAGGAAGGAAGGAAGGAAGGAAGGAAGGAAGGAAGGAAGGAAGGAAGGAAGAAAGAAAGATGGGGTAATTTCATGGTGAAGGAACCTGGTTTTGAGCTGGAAGTAGACAAGGATTCTTTTACGTGAATTGCAGCAACAGTATCTTTAAAAATGATGGGGGGTTTTTCCCACTCTGTAATTGTCTGCCAGCTGTCCTCTGCTGCAATTGAACACTGGACCAGATGCTGTAATGCAAGATTCAGCCAAATGTATCCTCCAAAACATCAGGGGACAGGACAAGAAGTAACAGGTGGGAGCTTGTTAAAGAGAGAAGCAACCGAGAAATAAGGAGAAATTTCCTGACACTGAAAACAATCAATCAGTGGAATGACTTGGTGTGGTTGCTCCATCACTGGAGGTCTTTAAGAAGAGACGGACAGCCATTGTCCGGAATGGTAACCCCTTAAGGTGGAAAAAACACCTTCAAGGCTGTTGAAAGGAGATTTTTGTCCAACAGCCGGTTCGCTGAACTGCTCAGAAAGTTAACAATCAGTTCTCCTGAACCGGTGCGAACCGGCTGAATACCACCATGGATATAACGGCACTGATGGTGAAACTTTTTGGCACCAAGTGTCCAAACCGAAGCCCCGGAAACTTGAAGACCAACTGGTCAGTGTGCATATGCACACCAGCAACTTGGTCTTCGGGTTTCAGCATGCGCATGCCCACTGGCCAGCTGGTCTTCGGGTATGCCCGAGTGCCGGAAACCCAAAGATCAGGTAGCCAGCATGTGCACAAGCCAACTGATCTTCGTCTTTCCAGAGCTCTGGCACACGCGAAGATTAGCTGGCCAGTGCGCATGCACACAGCAGAAACCCCAAAAGCAGCTGGTGATGGTGTGCATGCCCACAGAGAGGGCTCTGCGTGCCACCTCTGGCACGGATGCCATAGATTCTCCATCATGGGTATAGGGTCTCCTGCTTGAGGGGGGGTTTGGGCTAGAGCAGTGATGGCTAACACGTGCGTATGCTAACACGTGTGTATGCAATGCCCTCCACAAACGCCCTGCCCCCTGTGCATGCATGTGCAACTCTCCCATGTTGTCCCAGCCCCCTGTGCAGGTGCGTGCGACCCCCACACACACACTCCCCTACCCCCTGCACATGTACGTGTGTGTTCTGTCCCCGTCCCACACACACACACACTCAGACAGACAGCCGGGGGTTAAATAAACTGGCAGGCAACCAATTAGTCCGATAAGACGCTTGGCAGCAATCCCAGCAGCTGCTTGCCAAGACCTTTTATCAACATAGAAGAAAATACACACCACAACAATTGTCCAGGAATAAATCTGAAGCCGAGATGCAAAGTGACTCCAAGGAATTAATTTTGTCCGTCACAGAGTCTGAATGGCTAACTCACCCCCTTTTATAGCCTGTGGGGTGTGGTCCAGTGAGTCAGCTAATCACGGGCATGCCTTTTCTTCTGTTGCGCGCGCCTGTCTCTGCGACGCTGATGAGGGTCCAGCCAAGAGTCATTACCCTCATCACTGTCCACCTGTGGCTGCGGGGACGTGCTTGGCTCTGGGCCTATCTCTTGCCCTTCGGTGTCCTCCGGAGCCATTGCCAGAGAGGAGGGTCCTGGAGAAGGAGGCCTTGCCAACTCCTCTCCCTCACTCTCAGAGTCTGCATCTGCTGATGACACAGCCTCAGGCAACCGAGCCACAACAGTGTGACACCCCGTTAAGGATGTTGCGTTACCATCCAGCAGAGTATAGTGCACAGAGAAACGTTGCTGAGAGCAATGAAATAAGAGATACATGCAAACTGGTTTTTCAAAAGTTTACTTTATAGTGGAAAATAAACAATCTCGTAGTCTTTTAAACAGTCCAAGTCTTTGCCAGTTAAATCAGTCCAGTAATACAAAAAGCTTCTTACCACACAAACAGTAGTTGGCTAGCATAACAAGCTCACTCTGGTTCACAAACCACAATGGTAGCAGATCCACCCAACACATGATGATAGCACAATGGTAGCATATCATCAACTGAATACATTACAGTACCTTTCTTAAATACGTTTACAACTAATTACAGCATGACTCAGCATTACAATGATGCAGCATTAAAACTTAAAGTCACAGAACACATATATTGCCTGGACAATCTGTCAGGCTCAAACCATATCCTAAACACTGCCACCCACCCACCCACCCCCCCGCGCGCCTTATTTTGGGCCTAGCAGGCCTCCCTGAAGCCTCCGGAGTGAGGCCCGTACTTATCTGGCATCCAAAACGGGCTGCGTGGAGACTCCTGGGAGCGGTGGGGTGGAATGGCCACGCGCACGCATCTCCCGCATGCAGGGCAGGGACTCAAAAATCAGCTAGCTGGCGGAAGATGCCGGCACATGCAGTGTGGAGCTGACCTAGAGCGACAGCTCTCGTGCCCGCAGAAATGGTGTGCCACCTACGTGTGCCATAGATTCGCCATCAAGGGGCTAGTGGATCTCCCACATCCTTTCCAGACCTATGATTGTATGCTCTATGTTCTGCAAATTGTGTACAGAAGCATGCAGTGAGCATATTTAACTTAGCCTGGATCTGAATTGTTTCTTCAAAGTGTCTTTCTGATTGTTAAAATTTCTCCAGCAGGAAATAATAAGATTTCGCCCAATGCTTCAAATGGATGGCGTTACTGTCAAAGGGACTGGGTCGGTGTCTTCCTTTTTCACGGCGGGATGGTGTGTAAAAACAACGGCCAGCCCAGGTTCTTGATTCCTCACTTATTAATTGGGAATTGGGAGTTGGGAGTTTATTTTTATTTATGTTTTGAGTCGATTTCTCAAGTTGCCCCTCTGGACAAGGGACTCACGGCGGCCAACAGTAAACAGGATAAAATCAACTAGGTCACGGATGCAAAAATTAAAATCTCGACCGCCTGAGAAAGACGATCCTGTCAATAGCACGAATGCAGCTTGCCCACAGCTGGGTCTCAGGGCTGGGCACAGAACAAGCTCTCTAGGGCCCCAGAAAGGGCCAGCGAGGGAGAGGGGGGGCTTCTTGATCTCTGGAGGGACATGACCGACACCCCCCCCCCAAAATATCCAAGCTCTCTTGTAGAGTTTTGGGAAGCAGTCAGTTCGGTTAGCCAATTTCTACGTTATTCTTTGACCGTAATGGCATGTAGCTACAATCAGCTTGTTTTCCATTTAAAAAATGGAACTTTTTACTTCTATGTAAGTCTACCTTGCTGGATGGCTAATGGATCCCTTTCCTTTTCCTTTTCCTTTTCCTTTTCCTTTTCCTTTTCCTTTTCCTTTTCCTTTTCTTTTTCTTTTTCTTTTTCCTTTCCCTTTCCCTTTCCCTTTCCCTTTCCCTTTCCCTTTCCTTTCCCTTTCTCTTTCCCTTTCCCTTTCCTTTTCCTTCCTTTCCTTTCCTTTTCCTTTCCCTTTCCCTTTCCCTTTCCATTTCTTGTCTTTTTCCTCTCCTCTCCCCCTCCCATCTTCTCCCTTTCTTTCCTCCTCCTTTCCTTCCCTCCACCCATTCCTACTACATATGTACCTATGTGCCTCTATTTTCCTTCTTTCCCTTTCTCTCTTTCCTTCCTTCTTTCTTTCTTTCCTTCCTTCCTCCCTCCCACCTTTCCTTTGTTTCTTTCTTTTTTTCTTCTTTCTTTCTTTTTCTTTCTTTCCTTCCTTCCTTCCTTCTTTCCTTCCTTCCTCCCCCCTCCCACCTTTCCTTTGTTTCTTTCCTTTTTTCTTCTTTCTTTCTTTCCTTCCTTCCTTCCTTCCTTCTTTCCTTCCTTCCTTCCTCCCCCCTCCCACCTTTCCTTTGTTTCTTTCCTTTTTTCTTCTTTCTTTCTTTCCTTCCTTCCTTCCTTCTTTCCTTCCTTCCTTCCTCTCCCCTCCCACCTTTCCTTTGTTTCTTTCCTTTTTTCTTCTTTCTTTCTTTCTTTCCTTCCTTCCTTCCTTCTTTCCTTCCTTCCTCCCCCTCCCACCTTTCCTTTGTTTCTTTCCTTTTTTCTTCTTTCTTTCTTTCCTTCCTTCCTTCCTTCTTTCCTTTCTTCCTTCCTCTCCCCTCCCCCCTTTCCTTTGTTTCTTTCCTTTTTTCTTCTTTCTTTCTTTCTTTCTTTCCTTCCTTCCTTCCTTCTTTCCTTCCTTCCTCCCCCTCCCACCTTTCCTTTGTTTCTTTCCTTTTTTCTTCTTTCTTTCTTTCCTTCCTTCCTTCCTTCTTTCCTTCCTTCCTTCCTCCCCCTCCCCCCTTTCCTTTGTTTCTTTCCTTTTTTCTTCTTTTCCTTCCTTCCTTCCTTCCTTCCTTCCTTCCTTCCTTCCTTCCTTCCTTTTCTCATTCACGCCCCCTCTTGGTAGCTCAAATGTAAGCCACCTTACATGAATGAATCGTTCAAAGATTGTTCTCACTCACTAAGCCCCCTCCCCTCCATTCCCCCCTCTCCCTCTGCCTCAACCAGCGTCTTCCCCTCTTTGAGCCAGGCCCAGGAGCTTAACTTCCTTCCCCATTTTGCAAGTTGCCAGCCCTCTTCATCCCGCCCCCCGGAAAAATGGTTTTTAAGGAGACTTGGAGTGACACAAACCCATCCCGATGGCATCCCCTTTGGGCTTAGCTGCAATAAATCGTGCCTTGACAGCCGGTGTCACCTCCATTCCCTTCCCATCCATCAGGTCTGTGTAGCTCCATGACAGAGCAGCGGCCGGCAACAGAAGGGGCTCCAGAGTGACCCATTTAACGTCCAGGCTGCCGGAGAGCCAGCAATGCCCCCAGGAAAGCAGAGACCCACCTCCCCCTCATTAAAAATGGAGCAGGAATTGAACAAGCTGGCAAAATGAGAGGCAAAACGAGAGACGCTTGACTTCGTCCCAAAGCCAGGAATTAAATTCAGCATTTCAGTTTTTCTGAGCTTGATCAATCGATTGGTCAACTCCTGAGTGACCCTGAGGAGCAAAAAGACAGCAGCCGCATTCCCACAACACACCGTACCTGAAAAAAAAAAAAATAAAGTCCCTTTCCTGGTGTCCCCAATAAGACGATACAGGTAGTCCTCGACTTACGACAGTTCATTTAGTGACCGAAGTTACAACGGCGCCCCCCAAAAAAGGATTTAGGACCACTTTTCACACTTAACGACTGTTGCAGCATCCCCATGCTCAAAGGATTAAAATTGGGACACTTGGCAACTGATTCATACTTATGACGATCGCAGCGTCCCGGGCTCACGCGATCCCCTTTTGTGACCAGCAGAGTCAATGGGGAAGCGAGATTCACTTAACAACCATGTCCCTCATTTAACAAGTGCAATTATTCATTTAACAACCAGGGGCAAGGAAGGTCGTAAAATGGGGCAAAATTCACTTAACACATGTCTCGCTTAGCGGGAGAAATTTAGGGCTCCGTTGCGGTCGTAAGTTGAGGACTGTCCATTCTTAACATCCTACTTCACCTAGCCAGGTAAAGGCCGAGGTGTTTGCCTAAGTCAACCCCAATGGAGCCCTAAATTTCTCCCGCTAAGCGAAACAATTGAGTTCTGCCCCATTTTACGACTTTGAATCATTGCCGTTGTTAAGTGACATGGTTGTTAAGTGAATCTCGCTTCCTCATTGACTGTGCCTGTCAGAAAGTCACCAAAAGTTGATCACATGACCCTAGGACACTGCAACCGTCATAAATATGAATCAGTTGCCATACATCTGAATTTTGGTCACCTGACCATGGGGATGCTGCAGCGGTCATAAGTGTGGGAAACGGTCATAAGTCCCTTTTTTCAGTATTTGAGCGGTCACTGTTGTAAGTTGAGGATTACCTATATAATGACCTAGGCTCAAATTATTTCTCCTATATGCAAACAACTGGTGTTAGGAACTAGAGCCTTGGTGGAGCAGCGGAGTAAAGTGCTGTTAATTAGCACTTAGCTGCCAGCTGCCTGCAATTACTGCGAGTTCGAATCTCACCAGGCTCAAGGTTGACTCAGCCTTCCATCCTTCCGAGGTGGGTAAAATGAGGACTCAGATTGTGGGGGCGATAAGCTGACTTTGTATATAAAAGAACACCGCTGGGGGGGGGGCAAAAGCCCTACTAAGCAGGTATATCCAAAAAGTATGAAGTCTATTGCTTAACACATTGTAAGCCCCACTGAGTCTCCGGAGAAGGGCGGCATATAAATCAAACCAATAAATAAATAAAATAAATAGAGTGGGATGTAGAATTGTTTCTAGATGTGGTCGGACTTTATAACTTTTTCAAAACACAAAAAGTTCTTAACTTGCTGAAAAATAACGTCCATTTTACCAGCCTGAGATTTAAAAAGAAATTTGCAATCTTTTTGCAAGCTATTCTCCAAAGCCCCCGAAGGCAGGACAGGAAGCAACGGATGGAAACTAATCAAGAGAGAAGCAACCTGGATCTAAGGAGAAATTTCCTAACAGTGAGGACAATTGACCTCTGGAACTGCTTGTCACCAGAAGTTGTGGCTGCTCCATCACTGTCTGGAGGTTTTCAAGAAGAGACTGCACAGACATTTAGAATAGAAAGACTAGAATAGAATAGAAAATAATAAGACAAGAGGAGAGGAGGGGAGAAGAGGGAATAGAATAGAATAGAATAGAATAGAATAGAATAGAATAGAATAGAATAGAATAGAATAGAATAGAATAGAATAGAATAGAATAGAATAGAATAGAAAATATGGAATGGAATGGAATGGAATGGAATGGAATGGAATGGAATGGAATGGAATAGAATAGAATAGAATAGAATAGAATAGAATAGAATAGAATAGAATAGAATAGAATAGAATAGAATAGAATAGAATAGAATAGAATAGAATAGAAAATATGGAATGGAATGGAATGGAATGGAATGGAATGGAATGGAATGGAATGGAATAGAATAGAATAGAATAGAATAGAATAGAATAGAATAGAATAGAACAGAACAGAACAGAACAGAACAGAACAGAACAGAATACAGAATGGAATGGAATGGAATAGAATAGAATAGAATAGAATAGAATAGAATAGAATAGAATAGAATAGAATAGAATAGAACAGAATAGAAAATATGGAATAGGATAGGATAGGATAGGATAGGATAGGATAGGATAGGATAGGATAGGATAGGATAGGATAAGAAGATGAGAGGAGAAGAGGGGAGAAGAGGGAATAGAATAGAATAGAATAGAATAGAATAGAATAGAATAGAATAGAATAGAATAGAATAGAATAGAATAGAATAGAATAGAATAGAAAATATGGAATGGAATGGAATGGAATGGAATGGAATGGAATGGAATAGAATAGAATAGAATAGAATAGAATAGAATAGAATAGAATAGAATAGAATAGAATAGAATAGAATAGAATAGAATATTGGAATGAATAGAATAGGATAGGATAGGATAGGATAGGATAGGATAGGATAGGATAGAATAGAATAGAATAGAATAGAATAGAATAGAATAGAATAGAATAGAATATTGGAATGAATAGAATAGGATAGGATAGGATAGGATAGGATAGGATAGGATAGGATAGGATAGGATAGAATAGAATAGAATAGAATAGAATAGAATAGAATAGAATAGAATAGAATAGAATAGAATAGAATAGAATATTGGAATGAATAGGATAGGATAGGATAGGATAGGATAGGATAGGATAGGATAGGATAGGATAGGATAGGATAGGATAGGATAGGATAGGATAGAATAGAATAGAATAGAATAGAATAGAATATTGGAATGAATAGAATAGAATAGAATAGAATAGAATAGAATAGAATAGAATAGAATAGAATAGAATAGAATAGAATAGAATAGAATAGAATAGAATAGAATATTGGAATGAATAGAATAGGATAGAATAGAATAGAATAGAATAGAATAGAATAGGATAGGATAGGATAGGATAGGATAGGATAGGATAGGATAGGATAGGATAGGATAGGATAGGATAGAATAGAATAGGTAGAATAGAATAGAATAGAATAGAATAGAATAGAATAGAATATTGGAATGAATAGGATAGGATAGGATAGGATAGGATAGGATAGGATAGGATAGGATAGGATAGGATAGGATAGGATAGGATAGGATAGGATAGAATAGAATAATAGAATAGAATAGAATAGAATAGAATAGAATAGAATAGAATAGAATAGAATAGAATAGAATAGAATAGAATATTGGAATGAATAGAATAGGATAGGATAGGATAGGATAGGATAGAATAGAATAGAATAGAATAGAATAGAATAGAATAGAATAGAATAGAATAGAATAGAATAGAATAGAATAGAATAGAATATTGGAATGAATAGAATAGAATAGAATAGAATAGGATAGGATAGGATAGGATAGGATAGGATAGGATAGGATAGGATAGAATAGAATAGAATAGAATAGAATAGAATAGAATAGAATAGAATAGAATGGAATGGAATGGAATGGAATGGAATGGAATGGAATGGAATGGAATGGAATGGAATGGAATAGAATAGAATAGAATAGAATAGAATAGAATAGAATAGAATAGAATAGAATATTGGAATGAATAGAATAGGATAGAATAGAATAGAATAGGATAGGATAGGATAGGATAGGATAGGATAGGATAGGATAGGATAGGATAGGATAGGATAGGATAGAATAGAATAGAATAGAATAGAATAGAAAATATGGAATGGAATAGAATGGAATGGAATGGAATGGAATGGAATGGAATGGAATGGAGGGGAGGGGAGGGGAGGGGAGGGGAGAGGAGGGAACAGAACAGAACAGAACAGAAGAGAACAGAACAGAACAGAGCAGAATAGAATAGAAAGACATTTCAGACATATGGCTGCCCAATCGCACCTTAAAAACTATCCAGTACTAGAGCATTTACAACTTCTGGAGGTAAATTGTCCAGAATCGGATAGAGTCTCTTGGTTGAGCAGGAGGTTGGATTAGAAGACCTCCAATTTCCCTTCCAACTTTGTTCTGTTTCTGTTCTCCAAAGCCCCTGAAAGCAGGAGAAGAAGCAACGGATGGAAACTGACCAAGGAGAAAAATAACCTGGAACTAAGGAGAAACTCCCCAACAGTGAGGACAATTAACCAGCGGAACTGCTTCCCTCCAGAAGTTGTGGGTGCTCCATCATTGGAGGTTTTCAAGAAGAGATGGGACAACTATTTGTCTGAAACGGTGTAGGGTTTCCTGCCTGAACAGGAGGTTGGACTAGAAGACCTCCAAGGTCCCTTCCGTTATTCTACATTCTATTCTCTTTTTCACAACAACAACAATAGCCTTTATTGCCTTTGTACATCATCTCTACCCGCGATGGCGAACCTATGGCCCGCGTGCCACAGGTGGCATGCAGATCCATATCTGTGGGCACACGAGCATTGCCCTCTGGTGCGCATTCATGCACCGGCTAGCTGATTTTCAGGCCTTCTGGGCCCACCGGAAGTCGGGAGACAAGCTGTTTCCCGCCTCTGGAGGGCCTCCAGAGAGTGGGGAAGGCCATTTTCGTCCTCCCCAGGCTCCTTGGAAGGCTCTGGAGCCTGGGAAGGGCGAAAAACAGCCCTACTGGGCCCACCGTGCCATCGCGTGCCAAAAACGGGGGGGAGTGCTAGGTGAGTTGTGCATGCGTGCGCGGGAGAGAGGGGCTCATTGAATGTGGGCATGCGTGCACGGGACACCCCCTCCTGCTCCCCCCGCTTTTGGCATGCGATGGCAAAAATGTTAGCCATCACTGATCTATACAACGAAATTGGTTTAGCCTCTACTGATGCAGTCCATAACAGAAAATACAAGACATGAATTGAACAGAGAATAATCCTTACACAAGTAATTGGGAGAAGAAGAAAAACAACTTGTTATGTTTCCGTAGGTGCGCGGAGTGATTGTGATTGTGTTTAGGAGTCTGACAGCCCAGGGACAGAAACTGTTTTTAAACCTGTTTATCCGGCTGGCTCTGCTTCAATATCTTCTGCCCGATTGGTAAGAGCGAAAAGAGACCCTGGCCAGGGTGTGAATCATCCCTAAGTACCTTCCTTACTCTGCGGAAACACCGAGATCTGGCAACGTCATCCAGTGGTGTTACGGGCAACTGATGGTTTCTTGTGCCGAATTGATCACTGTCCATAGTGCCTTCCTGTCCGCAGCTGATTGATCTGTCCCCCCCTACAGAGACCCACAAAAACACAGCCAGTCGAGGGTTAAAGAAGCACTTGGCACACTCCACAGTTCTTATCTCAAACTTGGCAGCGATATGCACACCGTCTGCCAAGGACTTTATTGGTTTACACAAACAAGAAAATCATCTACGTAGCTTTGCCAAAATCCGTTCTTTTAGCTCCAAAGACTACTAGATTGCGTTTTTGTTCGTCACAGCGATCATGAACCACCCTCCTGTCTTATATAGGCTCTGGGTGTGGTCCAGTGACTCATTGATCCTGTGACTCCAGTCCAGTGACTCAGGTCTATTCCCTCATGCGTCTCCGCAGCTGCTGTAAGCGTTTATCTCGCCTTCTTTGGCGTGCATCCAGGAATGACGTCTCTCCCTCACTCTCATCTGAGACACCTGATTCCTCACTACTTGGCTCTCTTTCAGCTGGCACCTGAGATGGTGCCAGAGGGGGGGGCTGGGAGATCTGGCTGGCTCCTCTTCCTCATGCTCAGAGCTTCCTTCCTCCAATGGGATAGGCTCAGAGGACGGGGCCACAACACTGATAAACCAGCGTATCTGTTGTGGTCCACCCACAGCCTGCAGAGTTGGCAGCGGAGTTGGAGAGCGATGAGGCTGAGGAAGAACATGGGCCAGTCCTGGAGGCTGGGGAAGGCCCGGATGAGGGCTCTGTGTCGGAGGCAGAGATGGAGCCAAAGTCATCAGGGAGCGATGTGTAGACTCCGGAGCCTCCAGAGGCTGACAGTAGAGAGGCAGAGGAATAGGAGGAGCCTGTTCCCAGTGCACGCATGAAAAGAGCTGCCAGAAGGCAGTTAAAGCAAAGAGGACGACTCGGGAGTAGGGCCAAGAGATGATTGGCCCCTCCCAGAAGGCTTAAAAGACCAGCAACGGCTCTTGGCCTCTTTCTCAGAAAACAACGTTGATAGTCTTGCTGCACTTATCTCTTGTCGGTGTCTTCTGCTTCTGAACTTTTGCCAAGAGAAGCCTTTGGCAGTTTGCCTAATTATACCCAGGTTGGTGATTAGACTGAAGAATTTTGTGTTATGAGGAGCTTGTTTTAATTTAGTGTGGACTATGCTAAGAATGAGTTAATTCTCAGCTGTTCTAGTAAAGTCTGTTTGTTCTGGAATTGTTTGCGTCGATTACTACCTACTTGGGCCTGGCTCACAACAGTACCATACTGTTACACACAGGGCCGGATTTAGATGAAAAGAGGCCCTAGGCTATTCCATTTATGAGGCCCTTTCACCTCCCATTTTTTTCGGTTCAGTGTTTTAGTGTTCACTGTTTTTAGAATAGTGTAATTTTAATTTTGCTAACAATTTGAATGTAGGCCCCTCTTGATCTTGAGGCCCTAGGCTGAAGCCTAGTTAGCCTATAGGAAAATCCGGCCCTGGTTACACAGTATGTGAGGCCGAGGTGGTATCCAGCCGATTCATACCAGTTTGGGCGAACTGATAGCGGAAATCACAAGTGGGTCCGCTCACCCGTCCAGGCACAATCCTATCCTATATCGCTGTGTTTTTGACGTTGTATGCACATGTGGACGGCACGAGCGAGCAAATTGTCGTGTTGTTTGACGTTGCACACATGCATGCTCACATTTCCGGTGTTGAGTGAACCGGTTGGGTGAAGCAGGAGTGGAATCCTGGAGGTTCTAACAGGTTCTGGAGAACCGGTAGTGGAAATTTTGAGTAGTTCGGAGAACCGGCAAATAACACCTATGGCTGGACTCAGAGTAGGGTGGGAATGGAGATTTTGTAATATCCTTTCCCCAGGAGTGGGGAGGGAATGGGGATTTTGCAATATCCTTCTCCCAGGAGTAGGGTGGGAATGGAGATTTTGCAATATCCTTCTCCCAGGAGTGGGGAGGGAATGGAGATTTTGCAGTATCCTTCTCCTAGGAGTAGGGCAGGAATGGAGATTTTGAAATATCCTTTTTCCAGGAGTGGGGTGGGAATGGGGATTTTGCAGTATCTTTCCTCCAGGAGTGGGGTGGGAATGGGGATTTTGCAATATCCTTTCTCCAGGAGTGGGGTGGGAATGGAGATTTTGCAGTATCCTTCCACTGGAGTGGGTGGGAATGGAGATTTTGTAATATCCTTCCCCCAGGAGGGGAGGGAATGGAGATTTTGTAGTATCCTTCCACTGGAGTGGGGTGGGAATGGAGATTTTGAAATATCCTTCTCCCAGGAGTAGGGTGGGAATGCGGATTTTGCAATATCCTTCTCCCATGAGTGGGGTGGGAATGGGGATTTTACAATATCCTTCCCCCAGGAAGGGAGGGAATGGAGATTTTGCAGTATCCTAAGCCTGCCACGCCCACCAAGTCACGCCCACAGAACCGGTAGGGAAAAATTTGGGATTTCACCCCTGACGTGAAGCCCAACTTCGATGTGGGGACACATAGAAAGAACCGATAGGAAGGAGTCATCAGCCGTTGTTCCACCTGAATTTTCTGCGGCTCCAAGGAAATGAAGTCTCTGTTGAGTCTTACTAACCACCATGTGGTCAGGACCTGTTGTTTTCATACCATTTTTTCAGCCCTTGGCAAAGGCGCTTCCCCAAATCTTGCATTCCTGAAAGGCCGGCCTGCCCTTCAAGCGCATGCCTTCAGATCGGTTGATTCAGCCTCACTTCGAATTTCCTTCGGCTGCACCATTTGGTGCCGGAAGCTTTTTCTTTTGGCTGAGCAGAGATTCTGACATTCCAGGAGGCGTCTGAAATTTGAATAAAGGGGTTGATTCTGCTAAAGCACGGAGAGGAAGGAAGGAAGGAAGGAAGGAAGGAGAGAAGAAGGAAGGAAGGAGAGCTGGGAAGGAAGGGAGGGAGAAAGGAAGTAAGGAGAGATGGGAAGAAGGGATGGAGAGAGGGAGGGAAGAAGGGAGGAGAGCTGGGAAGAAGGGAGGGGGAGAGGGAGGGAGGAAGGAAGAAGAGCTTGGAGGAAGGAAGGAAGGAGAGATGGGAAGAAGGGATGGAGAGAGGGAGGGAAGAAGGGAGGAGAGCTGGGAAGAAGGGAGGGGGAGAGGGAGGGAGGAAGGAAGAAGAGCTTGGAGGAAGGAAGGAAGGAAGGAAGGAAGGAAGGAAGGAAGGAAGGAAAGATAGGAAGAAGGGATGGGGAGAGAGAGGGAGGGAGGGAGGAGAGCTGGGAAGGAGGGAGAGAAGAAGGAAGGAAGGAGAGCTGGGAGGAAGGGAAGAAGGGAGGAAGGAGAGCTGGGAGGAAGGGAAGAAGGGAGGGAGGGAGAAAGGGAGGAAAGAAGAAGAGCTGGAAAGGAGAGAGAGAAGGAAGGAAGGAGAGCTGGGAGGAAGGAAGGAAGGAAGGAGGGAGGGAGGGAGGGAGGGATGAGAAGAAGAGATGGGGAGAGGGAGGAAGGAAGGAAGGAGAGCTGGGAAGGAGGTAGAGAAGAAGGAAGGAAGGAGAGCTGGGAAGGAGGTAGAGAAGAAGGAAGGAAGGAGAGCTGTGAGGAAGGGAGGAAAGAAGGAAGGAAGGAGAATTGGAAGAAGGGAGGGAGGAAGGAAGGAAGGAGAGATGGGAAGAAGGAAGGAAGGAGGGAGGGAGGGATGGGAAGAAGAGATGGGGAGAGGGAGGGAGGAAGGAAGGAGAGCTGGGAAGGAGGTAGAGAAGAAGGAAGGAAGGAGAGCTGTGAGGAAGGGAGGAAAGAAGGAAGGAAGGAGAATTGGAAGAAGGGAGGGAGGAAGGAAGGAAGGAGAGATGGGAAGAAGGAAGGAAGGAAGGAAGGAGGGAGGGAGGGATGGGAAGAAGAGATGGGGAGAGGGAGGGAGGAAGGAAGGAGAGCTGGGAAGGAGGTAGAGAAGAAGGAAGGAAGGAGAGCTGTGAGGAAGGGAGGAAGGGAAGAAAGAAGGAAGGAAGGAGAGTTGGAAGAAGGGAGGGAGGAAGGAACGGAGGAAGAAGAGCTGGGAAGAAGGGAAGGGGAGAGGGAGGGAGGGAGGGAGGGAGGAGAGCTGGGAAGGAGGTAGAGAAGAAGGAAGGAAGGAAGGAGAGCTGGGAGGAAGGGAGGAAAGAAGGGAGGAAGGAGAGTTGGGAAGAAGGGAGGGAGGAAGGAAGGAAGGAAGGAAGGAGAGATGGCATGAATGGAAGGAGGAAGGAAGGAAGGAAGGAATTATCTAGCAAGGTAGATTTACATAGCTGTAAAAAAAATCCCATTTTCCAAATGGAAAATTGAGGCTGGTTGTAGCTGCATGCCATTGTGGTCACGGTATAATGCCAAAACTTCCATTCCACAGCCAAGGCCAGCCACCCTCTTGACTTTTTCGAGGTCAAAAGCCGCCCCCACCCCAACCTCCACTCCCCCCCTCCCCGCCCTTGACCCCTTTCCAAGCCCAGCAGTGGCTGCTATTCTACCTCTGGCCAGCAGGGGTCGCCTCCAGAGCGAAGACAGGCCGGATGCCTTTTCAGTGCACAAGGCCCGGCAGGCAGGCAGGGGAATCATTAACTCCCGAGCTCATAAAATGCCAATTTGGGGGCCTTTTGTCTGGCAAAGCAGAAGGCGCCATTGAGATGCAAAGCGAATCCTGCTCTCGCTCCGGGGCAGCCGCTTCTCCCCTGGCTGCAGCTGGCTTGGGACGTGCCAAGCTGTGCCCAATTTGCAAGTGGCGAGTCCCAGGACATCAGCACCGGCCTGGGTCCTGGGTTGCCCTTGACAGCTTCTCCGGCCGTCTTCTAGATCCAGAAAAAGATCCCAGGTCTAGAGAGGAGGAGTCTGCCTTTTTCATTCCCGGCCTGGCACAGGAATCTCGAGTCTAGCTAGCTAGATGCCAGGCTACCCACCCAGACATCCTTTTCTGGTGGGGGTGGGGTCCTGGGTGCCGTCTCAGCTGGTGGTTTTCTTGCAGAGGTTTGGTTTAGGGGTCCTTTTTATTTGGGGTGGTCTTACTGTATTGGTTTTAGCCGCTGAGGATGCATAGCCCTGATGAGGTTACCTAGTTGGGTCATGAAACGTCTACAGGAAAGTTCAGAGAGCAGAAAGGATGCCACAAGACTGAGCACCCCATAAGTTACAGCTCTCCTGGTTGTTGTTCCTCCTCCTCCTCTCATTTGTAATCTTCCCAGCTAATCTTGTAATCTTCTTCTTTTTCTTCTTCTTCCTCTCCCCCTCCTTCTTTCTCTTCTCCTTCTTTTTCTCTCCTCCTCCTCCCCCCTCTTGTCCTTCTTCCTCTACTTCCTCCTTCCTCTTTTTTTCTTCCTTTCTCTCCTCTTTCCTCTCTTCTTCCTCCTCCTTCTCCTCCTCCTCCACTCCTCCTCCTCCTCTCATTTGTAATCTTCCCAACTAATCTTGTAATCTTCTTTTTCTTCTTCTCCTTCTCCTCCTTTTTTCTCTTCTCCTTTCTCTCTCCTCCTTCCTCTTCTCTTCTTCCTCTTCTTCCTCCTCCTTCCTGTTTTTCTTCCTTTCTCTCCTCCTTCCTCTCTTCTTCCTCCTCCTTCTCATCCTCCTTCTCCCCCACTCCTCCATCTCTTCCTCCTCCTCTCATTTGTAATCTTCCCAGCTAATCTTGTAATCTTCTTCTTTTTCTTCTCCCTCTCCTCCTCCTTTCTTTTCTCCTTCTCCCTCTTCTTCCTCCTCCTCTCATTTGTAATCTTCCCAGCTGATCTTGTAATCTTCTTCTTTTTCTTCTTCTTCCTCTCCACCTCCTTCTTTCTTTTCTCCTTCTTTCTCTTCTTCCTCCCCCTTCCTCTTTTTCTTCCCCTTTCTCTCCTCTTTCCTCTCTTCTTCCTCCTCCTCCACCCCCTCCTCCTCTTCCTCCTCCTCTCATTTATAATCTTCCCAGCTAATCTTGTAATCTTCTTCTTTTTCTTCTTCTCCCTCTTCTCCTCCTTCTCTTCCTCCTCCTCTTTCTTTACTCCTTCTTTCTCTCCTCCTCCTCCTCCCTCTTCTCCTTCTTCCTCTTCCTCCTCCTCCTTCTCTTCCTCTTCTCCTCCTGCTACTTCCTCTTCTTCTCCTTCTCCTTCTCCATGTCTTCCTCTTCTTCTAAGAGCCGAAGTGGCACAGTGGTTAGAGTGCAGTATTGCAGGCTACTTCTGCCGATTACCGGCTGCCTGCAATTTGGCAGTTCAAATCTCACCAGGCTCAAGGCTGACTCAGCCTTCCGTCCTTACGAGGTTGGTAAAATGAGGACCCAGATTGTTAGGGGGCAGGAGGGCAAACAGAAATTCTGGTTCTCAAATGTGGTTGTAAAGTCGAGGACTACCTTTAATTTGGAATCCTCAAAATTCAAAACATGGGATCTTTTACAGGTAGTCCTCATCTTATGACCACATTCGGGACAATTCGTTTAGTGACTGTTCGAAGTTACAACAGCGCTGAAAACAGTGTCTTGGGGCCATTTTCACATTTTACGACCAATCGGTAGCATCCCCCATCGTTACATGAGTTACATTCGGATGCTTGACAACTGACTCACACTTATGACGGTTTCATTGTTCCTGGGGTCACGTGATCCCTTTTACGACCTTCCGATGAGCGAAATCCATGGGGAAGCAGATTCACTTAACAACTGGAAGGCCTCGCTTAACAACTGCAATGATTCACTTAACAAATATGATGAGAAAAGTCGTAAAATGGGTCACAACTCAGGTTAACAAATTTCTCACATAAATTTTGGGCTCAATTGTGGTCCTAAATCGAGGACTATCTGCCCTTCAGGGGCATGGGCTAACTACTTTTGGGGGAAAGGGATGTTACATAAAGCGGGTGCCAGGAGAGAGAAAGCCTGCCCTCTGGGACCCACCAAATGTAGGTCCCTAGATGATGGTATATGCAGCATACAAAATACCGAATAACAGAGTTGGAAGGGACCTTGGAGGTCTTCTAGTCCAACCCCCTGCTCAGGCAGGAAACCCTACAGCATTTCAGACAAGTGGCTGTCCAATCTCTTCTGAAAATTTTCCAGTGTTGGAGCACTCACAACTCCTTGTGGCAAGTAGTTCCACCGGTTAATTGGTCTCACTGTCAGGAAGTTTCTCCTTAGTTACAGGCTGCTTCTCTCCTTAGTTAGTTTCCATCCGTTGCTTCTTGTTTTGCCTTTGGAAGGAAGGAAGGGAGGGAGGGAGGGAGGAAGGAAGGAAGGAAGGAATGAAGGAAGAAAGGAAGGGAGGGAGGGAGGGAGGAAAGAAGGTAGGAAGGAAGGTGAATGGAATGAAAGAATAAACTGAAGGAAGATGGATGGATGATTTGAAGGAAGGAAGATGAATGGAATGAAAGAATAAAGGTTGAAGGAAGATGGATGGATGGATGGATGATGGAAGGAAGGAATGGAGGAGGAATGATGGAAGGAAGATGAATGGAAGGAAAGAAGAAACATTGAAGAAGATGGATGAATAGATGGATGGATGGATGGAAAAAAGGAAGGAATATTGAAGGAAGATAGATGGATGGATGGATGGATGGATGGATGGATGGAAGGAAGGAAGATGCAAACAAGATGTAAATCATGAAGGTGGGATGGAAGTAAGATGTATGCAAGGAAGGAAGGAGGGAGGGAGGGAAGATGAATGGAATGAAAGAATAAAGATGGAAGGAAGATGGAAGGAAGGAAGGAAGGAAGATGAATGGAATGAAAGAATAAAAGTTGAAGGAAGATGGATAGATTGATGGATGGAAGGAAGGAAGGGAGAGAGGAATGATGGAAGGAAGATGAATGGAAGGAAAGAAGAAACATTGAAGGAAGGCAGATGAATGGATGGATGGATGGATGGATGGAAAGAAGGAAGGAATATTGAAGGAAAATGAATGGATGGATGGATGGAAGGAAGGAAGGAAGATGCAAACAAGATGTAAATCAGGGAGGCAGGATAGAAGGAAGATGTATGGAAGGAAAGAAGGAAGGAAGGAAGATGAATGGAATGAAAGAATAAAGGTTGAAGGAAGATGGATGAATAGATGGATGGAAAGAAGGAAGGAAGATGGGTGGAAGATGGATGGAAGAAGGAAGGAAGGAGAAGGCGGGATGGGAAGATAGAAGATGGAAGGATGGAAGATGGATGGATGGATGGATGAAGAAAGGAATATTTCCAAGCAGCCAGCAAAAGCCACAGACAGCTTCTTTCTTTTCCTTCCCCGGCTCTCGTATCCTGGGGGAGGTTCCCTGCGCAAACAGATGAAGGAAGGCAAACGGGGGGGGGGGGGGGGGCTTCCCGGGATGTGCGCAGGGAGAGAGGAAAGCTCTCCTTGTCCTCGGAACTCCCCGCCTCCCAACAAAGAACAAGCCTTTCTCGCCCCACCCTCCCCATTGGCAGTTTGTCTCTCCGCCCCCCTCCCCACCTTATCACCACGCACAGGCCCGGGACCCCCGCGCGAGCCTGGCACAATAGCCTGCCCGAGGTGCGAAGATTAATTGCCCGGAGAAAGGGACCGGGGTGTCATATCCAGCTGCCGTGCGTGTCGCTCGAGGGGGCGGGGGGGGGTGGAAAAGGGGAAGGGGGCGGCATAATGAAGTGTACCAAAGTTAATTTGGACTCAGATGCGCCGCTTGTCAAAAGAACAACCCCCCCCGGTCTTTTTGGAGTTCTTGATTTTGGGGGGGGGGATTTGATAGGGTCCGAAGAGAAGGGGGAAGACGCCCCCAGCCCCCATTTGCCTGGTGTCAGTTTCATACCTGATTTTAACAAAGGAGCACGGGAGGAGTGGGGGGGGTCGAGGGGAGGCGTCTGTTTCGGAAGGCAGTCGATAAATCCTCAAATCCATCCATCACGTTTGGAGGGCGGGGGTCTTACGTCTTGCACGGTGGGGGGCGGGGGGGAATTGTCCGTGAAGTTGACCGCTGGGGCCATCCAAGCCGCCAAGCTGCAGCTGCTTCTGTTTCCCCCCCTCCCCCCCCCCCACGCCCACCGGGCGCGCCTTACACAAGAACCGAGTGGGAAGGGACCTTCGAGGTCATCTACTCCAACCCACTGCTCAAGGCAGGAGACCCTATAACGTTTCACACACACACAAAAAGAAAAAAAACCTCCACAGCGTTGGAGCAGCGCCACAACTTCTGGAGTCGAGTCGTTCCACTGGTGAATTGTTCTGACTGTCAGGGAATTTCTCCTGCCTGCATCTTTTAAGTATGGAAGTAATGTTTTATTATTATTGTTGTTGTTGTTGTTGTTGTTATTTTGCTCCTGAAAGAGGATTGATCCAAGGGCCAGAAAGGAAGAGATCCATTTGCTCTGAGTCTAAGCAATGTTTGGTGATTTCGTGGAAGTTGGAATCTTAACGAAGTCTTCCCCAGTTGGGTATCGCTTTGTAAGGCTGTCAATGCTATAATTCCCTGCGTCCATAGAAACACTGTGATGCAGATAATTCAGTCTAGTGGTTAAAGCATCGGGCTTGATAGAAGACAATGAGTTCTAGTCCCACTTTAGGCATGAAAGCCGGCTGGGTGACTTTGGGCTAAATCACCAGGAGACAGTGAGTTCTAGTCCCACCTTAAGGCATGAAAGTTGGCTGGGCGACTTCGGGGTAAATGACCAGGAGACAGTGAGTTCTAGTCCCACTTAAGGCATGAAAGTTGGCTGGGCGACTTCGGGGTAAATGACCAGGAGACAGTGAGTTCTAGGTCCCACTTAAGGCATGAAAGTTGGCTGGGCGACTTTGGGCTAAATCACCAGGAGACAGTGAGTTCTAGTCCCGCCTTAGGCATGAAAGCCAGCTGGATGACTTTGGGCCAATCACCAGGAGACAGTAAATTCTAGTCCCACCTTAAGCATGAAAGTTGGCTGGATGACTGGGCCAAATCACCAGGAGACAGTGAGTTCTAGTCCATTTTAAGACATGAAAGCCAGCTGGGTGACTTTGGGTCAAATCACCAGGAGACAGTGAGTTCTAGTCCCACCTTAAGGCATGAAAGCTGGCTGGGCGACTTTGGGCTAAATCACCAGGAGACAGTGAGTTCTAGTCCCACCTTAAGGCATGAAAGTTGGCTGGGCGACTTCGGGGTAAATGACCAGGAGACAGTGAGTTCTAGTCCCACTTAAGGCATGAAAGTTGGCTGGGCGACTTTGGGCTAAATCACCAGGAGACAGTGAGTTCTAGTCCCACCTTAGGCATGAAAGACAACTGGGTGACTTTGGGCCAATCACTAGGAGACTGGGAGTTCCAGTCCCGCAGTAGGCCATTAAGCAACTGGCCATAAATTAGAGGACGGCTTCTAACAGTATCGCCCGTGCTACTTTCCATCCTCTCCTCTCGTCCCCTACCCTCTTCTCTTCTCTCCTCCCTCCCTCCCCTCTCATCTCTCTCTTCTATCTCCCATTATTTGAGCCTTGATGACAGAGGCGGCTCTTTGCATTGATTTATTGATGACGTGGTATTAAGTCAGTGTCAGCTTTTAGCAACCACAGTCAAGATTTGGGTCCTAGAACTGAGCCCGTCCTCCAGCTCATCCTTTTCCTCTTTTCTTCCCCTTTTCCAGCTTTGGTGGACTTCTCAAGGAGGGAACGATTATTAACTCCATCATCGTATCTCAAGCTCGGCATCCCGCAAAGAGGAATTATGGCTCTGTGGCTGGAATCGTTCTTAAAGAAACAGCGCTTGCTTTTGCAAATTCCTCCCGCTGGGTCTGACAGTGAGTTCCATGCCTCGCACCTTTATTAGGGAGGCTGATTGCAGACTCCTTGCTGCTCCCTGGGGGCAGACCCCCCCCCCAAATAAGCAGGAGACGGGAATAATATCTCTGGAAAAACAGTTTTTCCTCTTTTTGGCAATTTCTTTGGAATCCTTGGCTAGGAGTGGGAAGAAGGACGTATCAAATTAGGTCAGGACAAAGTTTCTCCAGTTTGGACTCTAACTTTAGAATAGGATGACTTCAATTCCCAGAATTCCCAGCCAGCCAGCCAACATGCTAACTGGGGAATTCTGGAGTTGAAGTCCACCCCTCTTAAAGCAAAGCTGTCTGGGGAATTCTGGGAATGGAAGTCATCCCACCTTAAAGCATGCCAGGCTGAGGAATTCTGGGAGTTGAAGCCCACCTCTCTTAAAGCATGCTTGCTGGGGAATTCTGGGAGTTGAAGTCCACCCCTCTTAAAACAAAGCTGTCTGGGGAATTCTGGGAGTTGAAGTCCATGCCTCTTAAAGCATGCTGTCTGGGGAATTCTGGGAGTGGAAGTCATCCATTTTAAAGCATGACAGCTGAGGATTTCTGGGAGTTGAAGGCCACCCCTCTTAAAACAAAGCTAGCTGGGGAATTCTGGGAGTGGAAGTCCACCCATCTTAAACTTGCAAGTTTGAGAAACAATTGGGTAAGGAAGCTGAAGACAAAGGGAGAAAATTCATTAGGCATTAGTTTAAAAGAAAGAAAGAAACAATTACAGAAAAGGGACATTAAGGAATTACCATGTTTGTATCTTTGCTAGGAATATGAGCTGGATTACTTGATGTCACAGCAACTCAGCTCAACCACAGGAAGATTCAGGCCCATATAAAGGGATAAACCAGGATGGTTGGGGAATTCTGGGAGTTGAAGTCCCCAGGTCTTAAAGTAGCCAAGATGACCACCCTGGAGTAAGCTAAGGCTTGAAAGCCACCACTTCTCCAAAAGTCACCCAGGGTCCCCCCTCGGAGGAACTAACCCACCCTCTAATATCAGGTTCAAGAATTCCCAGTCCATTTCCGGTCTTAAACCGTGGTGGGTGGTGGTGGTGAGCCTTGCATCTAGACAAAGAAAGGAGGGGCGAAGGAGAGAGGAGGATGCAAGGGAACGAGAAAGGGAGACCCCCTTCCCCCCTGCCCATTCTCTTCCTCTCCTCGCCCCCCCCCTCCCCGTCGTCCTCAGACACGTGTCTCCATTGTTCTTGCCTTTGGCTGCTGGACCCAAAGAAGGGGAGGGCGCCGGAGTTAATCAACCCTTCGCGGGGGAGGGAAAAAAACCCCGAAGGGGAGGGGAGAGGCTGGGAGGAGGAGGAGGGAGGGAGGGAGGAAGGAAGGCGGAGGAATTTGGGGGCGAAGAGGGGTGCGGAAGAGCTGCCCAAGGGGGGTCCTGGGGGTCCTGAGAAGAGGGGGAGCAGAGGGGACGGATTTGGGGTGGGGGGTCGGTGGTCTCTTCCTTTTCTTCGGCCTTGTTCCAAGCTCCGGAGTCCAAGCGCGGGGGGGGGTCCTTGCCATGTGCTGGCCACGCGTGGGTTCTTCTGTAGGAGAAGGGGAATTTTGGGTGGGGGGCGAGGGGGAGCAGATAAAGCAGGCCTGGTTAGCTTGGGACCCTGGCCTCGCCGCCCCCCAAGGCCAGCGTGAGACTGTGCGGGTGGGTGTCGCAGTGTAAGCACAGATGGACTGGGGGAACACTCCCTCTCCCCCTCCCACCTGGCAAATCAATTCTCTCTCTTTTTTTTTCTTTTTGCTCCGTCACTTTCACCCTTTCGCTTTTCACGCCCCCTCGCAGGTTTCCTCTCCATTCCATCTCCTCCACCCCTCACCCCCCACGCCGGCGCCCCGTCCCCCTCCGGCTCAGCAGGGCCTCCCCTCCCTCCCTCCTTCCCTTCCTCTCCCCCTCTCTCGCCGCAAGTCCTGGGGGAGCCTTGATGGATGAAAGGGCTGAAGCCCCCTCCCCCGCGCGCTGCCCAAGGAGGGAGGGAGGGGGGCGAGGAAGGAAGAGCCGGAACGTGTTGCTGACCTCAGCGATTCCCCGCAGCCTGCGCCCTCTCCCCCCTCCCCCACTTTCCCTTTCGGCCCCTCCCCCTTCTCCGCCTTTCCCCTCCCGCCCCCGCTCGCCTCCCCTCCCGCCCCGCCCACTCGGGCAGCCGCTGCGGAGCTGTCCGAAGTGCTGAACCGGACCAGGCTGGGCCAGCGCTCTTCGCTTCGCCATGCCTCGCTCTTTCTTGGTCAAGAAGATCAAAGCGGACGCCGCCTTCCAAGCCGGGTCGGGGTCCGTCACCCCCCCGCCTTACCCGCCGCTGGAAACTTCGTACCCCGGGTGGGCGGGATCCGCGAGAGCCGGGGACCACGGCCCGAAAGACGGTAAGCAACGGCCGGCGCCTTCAGGAGGGCTCCTTGCGGGGGCTTTGTTGGGGCGGGGGGAGGGAGGGGGACCGGTAGAAGTGAGATTGCGGGGTGGAGGTGGGAGCGGGGTCGTCGGGAAGGTTACGGGCTAGAGAAAGCCGTCGTGTTGCGTTTGCTGTGAAAGGAGGGGGGATTCCCTCTGTTTCTCTTGGCTCGGGAGGAGGAGGAGAGGAGGAGGAAGAGGAGAAGAAGAAAAGGAGAAGAAGAGGAGGGGGAGAGGAGGAGAGGAGACGAGGAGGAGGAGGAGGAGGAGAAGAAGGAGGAGGAGAGGGAGGAGGAGGAGGAGAGGAGAGGAGGAGGAGGAGGAGAAGAAGAAAAGAGGAGAAGAAGAGGAGGAGGAGAGGAGAGGAGGAGGAAGAGGAGAAGAAGAAAAGGAGGAGGGAGGAGGGAGAAGGAGGAGGAGGAAGAGGAGGAGGAGAGGAGGAGGAGGAGAAGAAGAAGAGGAAAAGAGGAGGAGGAGGAGAGGAGGAGGAAGAGGAGAAGAAGAAAAGGAGAGAAGAGGAGGAGGAGGAGGAGAGGAGGAGCGGAGGAGGAGAGGAGGAGGAAAGAGGAGGAGAGGAGGAGGAAGGAGAAGAAGAAAAAAAAGGAGAAGAAGAGGAGGAGGAGGAGAGGAGGGAAGAGGAGGAGGAGGAGAGAGAAGAAGAGGAGAAGAGGAACAGGGAGGGGGGGGAGGAGGAGAAGGATTGGGTCCCGATTTCTCTTGATGGGGCGGGGGCTTCCAAAAAGAACAAGCTCTCTCTTTTTATCGTCCGTCCATGGAAAATCCCTCCGGGGGGTCGTATTAAGCTGTGCGAAAGGTCATTGCGACACTCGCGTCGCCCGCGCGGATCCTTTGGTGGGGATCGGGATGTTGGTGGGAACTCAACTCAAGCGCTGAAGGGCGGGAGAACATCTCAGGCCGGGGGAGGGCAGGGGTTGAAGCTTACGTCGCCTCCGAGCCCCAGGGAGCCTCGGCGGGGTGGGGGCGTGGGGGGGGAGCCGTCAATCTCCCCCCACCCGCCCCCCACCCGACGGATTACAAGGCGCATCGGCGCAAGCGATGGGGCTGCCTGCGCGGCGTCCCGTGATATCTCTTCGGTACGAATCGGGACAAAGCAAAGAGAAGGAAGAGAATAAATCCGAACGGCGCTCGCGCGTTGCCCTTTGGTTTTAATTAAAAGGTGCGGAGGCGGCGGGGGGGGGGTGGGTGGGTGGGAGATCAATCTTGGAAAGTGTCCCGTTTCAGGAGAAGGCTAGAAAAGGGAGATTACAAGCTTGCAAAAAAAGTCTTGCCCTGAAAGTGTGCGCTCCCACCCCACAACGCAGGAGAAGGCCCAAGGAAGCAACGGCCTCCCCCATAATGTGAGAAGGGTGGGAGAAGGACTGCCGAGTCAGACGATCTGGGTGAATCTTTTAAAAATGACCGGGGGTGGGGGGTTGGGGGGGTGGGGAAGGTGTTATGGGGAGACACAACCGGTATTGTTCCCCCTCCTGAGGGAGGTTGTGGAGAGAAAAGAAGCGACCAGATAAGGCTGAGGTTTGCCCCCTGTGCATAATAGGATGGTCTTGGTTCCCCTGGAAGAAATCAGGATGAATTCAAGGTTTGCAATCTACAAAGAAAGAGATTGAACAGATTGACAGAGTTGGAAGGGACCTTGTAGGTCATCTAGTCCAACCCCCTGGAGACCCTACACGATTTCTGACCGATGGCAGTCCGGTCTCTTCTTGAAAGCCTCCAGGGATGAAGCTCCCATAACTTCCGAAGGAAACTTCTGTTCCATCAGTTGATTGTTCTCACTGTCAAAATATTTCTCCTTATTTCTAGCTTGAATCTCTCCTTGTTCAGGTTTCCATCCATTGTTCCTTGTTCTGCCTTCAAGGTGCCTTGGAGAATAGCTTGACCCCCTCCTCTCTGGGGCAGCCCCTCAAATATTGGAAGAATGCTCTCCTGTCTCCCCTGGTCCTTCTCTTCACTAGACTAGCCAGGCCCAGTTCCTGCAACCGTTCATCCTATGTTTTAGCTCCAGTCCCCTAAAATCATCCTGGTTACTCTTCTCTGCACTTTTTCTAGAGTCTCCACATCTTCTTTTAAGAGGCAGCCAGCAACAGCATCTTATCTTCTCCTAAATTTTAGGTCAGAAAAGAACCACGTCCTCAAGGCTGGACAACCCTGGCTGCTACACACACACACACACAGAGTGGCTTTGTTCCCACAGCATCCTTAACTAAGTTGGCTGCATCTGCATTGAGAAACTTGCTTACCCTGGATGGGCCTTCCTCCTGGTTATAGTTGTTTGCCCAAGTGCTCTTAAACTTGGTGGTGATTGTTAGCTTAACCTTAATTTATCGGGCACCAGTGCTTATGGCAAGTACTATGGTTGTGTGAATGAGGCCAATTTGGGTTCCTGGCTTTTAGGCTCTTGAATCAGGTCTGGTTGTGGATTCCAGAATAATCTTTTCCCTGCCGCAATTTTGCAACAGCTGCAGGCTGGGTTTTTTTAGGCGTTCCTGCGTCCTGCTGTGATTGCTTCTTTTAAGGATGGAAATATTGTGGTGTGTTTTTTTTTTTAAATAATTATTTTGCTCTCTAAGAGATTGCTCCAGGTGTTAGAAAAGAAAGATATCAAATTGTCCTAGCAATGTTGCGTGATTTCACAACATTTTTTATTTATTTATTTATTTATTTTAAAATTTGATTTATATGCCGCCTTCTCCGGAGACTCAGGGCGGCTTACAATGTGTTAAGCAATAGCCTTCATACTTTTGTATATTTATACAAAGTCAGCTTATTGCCCCCACACAACTGGGTCCTCAATTTACCTACCTTAGAAAGGATGGAAGGCTGAGTCAACCTTGAGCCTGGTGAGATTCAAACTTACAGTAATTGCAGGCAGCTGAATGCTCTTCTTTCTTTCCTTCTTTTCCTGTCTTTCTTTCTTTCCTTCTTTCCTTCCTCTTTCTTTCTTTCTTCTTTTTTTTAAAAAATTTGATTTATATGCCGCCCTTCTCCAGAGACTCAGGGCGGCCTACAATGCATTAAGCAATAGCCTTCATACTTTTTGTATATTTTATACAAAGTCAGCTTATTGTCCCCACAAACCGGGTCCTCAATTTACCTACCTTAGAAAGGATGGAAGGCTGAGGTCAACCTTGAGCCTGGTGAGATTCGAACTTACTAATTGCAGACAGCTGGAGTTAAATTACAGTGAATTTGTCCGCTGAGCTATTCCAATTGCAACCTTACTAAAGTTTTCCCTCAATTTGTAGGGTGCTTTGTAGAGCAGTCAATACTACAATTGCCAGCATAGATAGAAACACTGTGATAGTAGCCCAACACCAGACAGTTTGGTCTAGTGGTTAAAGCATGAGGCTTGAAATCAGGAGGGTGAGTTCCAGTTCTAGGTATGAAAGACGGTTGGTTGACTTTGAGCCAATCACCGGGAGACTGTGAGTTCTAGTCCCACCTTAGGCATGAAAGACAGCTGGGTGACTTTGAGCCAATCACTAGGTGACCTGTGAGTTCTAGTGCTAATAAGGAATGAAAGGCAGCTGGGTGACCTTGAGCCAATCACCAGGAGACTGTGAGTTTCTAGTCCCACCTTAGGCATGAAAGACAGCT
>CM075960.1:1326403-1381403 GCA_038048745.1 Coluber constrictor foxii
AGAGAGAGAGAGAGAGAGAGAGACAGAAAGAGGGAGAAAAAGAGAGAGATGGAGAGAGAGAGAGAAAGAGAGAGAGACAGAAAGAGGGAGAAAAAGAGAGATGGAGAGAGAGAGAGAAAGAGAGAGAGACAGAAAGAGGGAGAAAAAGAGAGAGATGGAGAGAGAGAAAGAGAGAGAGACAGAAAGAGGGAGAAAAAGAGAGAGAGATGGTGAGAGAAATAGAGAGAGAAAAAAGAGAAAAAAAGAGGCACACAGAGAGAGAAAGAGAGAGACAGACAGAGAGATAGAGAGAGCGGGAGAACAAGAGACAGAGAGAGAGAAAGAGAGACAGAGAAAGAGAGAGAGAGAGAGATAAAGAGTTGAATGTCAAGGACTGCCTGCATTTTCTTCAAGAAAATTCTTTCCCTGTAAAGAAATGACCCACACCATCTTTCTTCCTCTCTACAGTTTGGGGCTCTGCAATCATTCTGGGGGGGAGGGGGGAGGGTCCTAGAAAGCCTGCTTTAAGAGAGGTGGACTTCAACTCCCAGAATTCACCAGCTGGCACACTTTATGATCTGTGGATTTCCCTTCCCTTCTCTCCCCTCATCTCCTTTCTTTTCTTTTCCTTTCTTCTTTCTTTTCCTCCTTTCCTTTCTTTTCCTTTCCTTTCCTCTCCTCTCCTCTCTCCTTTCTTTTCCTTTCCTCCCTCCCCTCCCTTTCTTTTCTTTTCTTTTCTTTTCCTTTCTTCTTTCTTTTCATTTCTTTTCCTCCTTTCTTTTCCTTTCCTTCCTTTTTTCCTCTTGTCCTCCTTTCCTCTTTTGTTCTTTCTTTTCCTTTCCTTTCTTGTCCTCCTTTCCTTTCCTTTCCTTTCCTTTCCTCTCCTTTCTTCTTTTCCTTTCCTCTTTCCTCCCCTTCCTTTCCTTTCCTTCCCTTCCCTTCCTTTCCTTTCCTCTTTCTTCTTTCGTTTCCTTCCCTTCCCTTCCCTTCCCTTTCTCCTCCTGTGTTGTGATCCCAGCAAAACCTCTGCCCATTTATTCTGCTGACTTTCCGGTGGAGATTGGATCCCTTTCTCCCCTCCGAAGGCCAGATCAGCAGAGACAGATGTCCTCAGAATATGTCAACTTCTGTTGAATTTGTCAGATAAAAATAGCCTCCTTGCCGACATTTCAGAAATGGAAATTGCACACCACCCAGAATAAAATTGCTGAGAGCATTTTTCGGTTTCCTGCATGCAGGGATGGCACAACTACCAGTCCCTGTTACTGGGGGGGGGGGGTGATAAAACCCACAAGATGGCTGATGGGGTCTTAGAGGTCCTCTAGACTAACCCTCGACTTAGAGCAGGTTTTTTGGGGAGGGAGGCAGGTAAACTCTGGGGGAACATTAAAGCGGAGTGAAATCCTTCCAGTTGGGACATTAGAAAAAATGGGGTAAGATTACACATTCATTCATTCATTCATTCATTCATTTATGTATTTATTTATTTATGATATTTATGTAACTACCCATCTTACAAAAACAGGCTGGAAACCAGGAAACCTGAGGCAGCTCTAGAACTCACTGCCTCCTGGTGATTGTCCCAAAATCACCTAATTGACTTTCATGCTAAAGTGGGACTAGAACTCACCGTCTCCTGATCATTGGCCCCAAATCACCTTTCATGCCTAAGGCGGGACTAGAACTCACCCTTTCCTGGTGATTGGCCCAAAATCACCTGATTGACTTTCATGCCTAAGGTGGGACTAGAACTCACCCTTTCCCTGGTGATTGGCCCAAAATCACCTGATTGACTTTCATGCCTACGGGGGGGGGGGGGACGGGACTAAAACTTACCCTTTCCTGGTGATTGGCTCAGTTGCCTTAACCACTGGACCAAACTGGGTCTCTGTATATTTAACCTCAATTCCCATCAGCCACACATCAGAATGCACCAGGCTGAGGATATTCCTTGTAGACAGACCTTCCTTCAATTTGTCCTTGGGGAGGGGAGAACAGAAGTAACCCCCCCCCTTCCACTCAGCTTTCCACTTGGCCAGTCAGAGGAAAGGGGGCAAGACAGAGAGGCTGCAAAGAGAGAGGGAGGGAGGGAGGGAGAGTCAGAGACAGAGAGAGACAGAGAGACAGAGAGGGAGAAAGAGACAGAGATGCAGAGGGAAAGAGAGGGAGGGAGAGAGAGAGAAAAAGAAAGAGAGACATAGAGAGAGAAAGACAGAGAGAAAGAGAGAGACAGAGACAGAGAGAGAAAGAAAGAGAAAGAAAGAAAGAAAGACAGAGAGAGAAAGTGAGAAGAAAGAGAGAGAAGAGAGAGAGGAAGAGAGAAAGACAGAGAGAGAGAGAAAGAAAGAGAAAGAGAGAGAGAAAGACAGAAAAAGACAGACAGAGACACAGAGACAGAGAGAGACAGAGATGGAGAGAGACAGAGACAGAGAAAGAGAAAGAGAGAGAGAGAGAGAGAGAGAGAAAGATAAAGACAGAGAGAGAGAGAAATGGAGAAAGACAGAGAGAGAGAGAGAGAGAAAGACAGAGAAAGACAGAGAGAGCGACAGAGAGATAGACAGAGAGAGACGGAGAGAGATGGAGAGAGACAGAGAGAGAAAGAGAGATGGAGAAAGATAGAGAAAGACAGAGAGACACAGAGAGAGATGGAGAGAGAGAGAAAGAAAAAGAGAAAGAAAGAGAGAGACAGAGAAAGTGAGAGAGAGAAAGATAGAGAAAGACACACAGAGAAAGAAAGATAGAGAAAGACAGAAAGAGAGAGAGAGAGTGATAGAGAGAGATGGAGAGAGAGAGAGAAAGAAAGAGAGAAAGACAAAGTGAGAGAGAGAAAGAAAGAGAGAGAGAGAAAGAGAGAGAAAGACACACAGAGAGAAAGATAGAGAAAGACAGAGAAAGAGAGACAGAGAGAGACAGAGAGAGATGGAGAGAGAGAGAAAGAAAAAGAGAAAGAAAGAGAAAGACAGAGAAAGTGAGAGAGAGAGAAAGAGAGAGAGAGAAGATAGAGAAAGAGAGAGAGAAAGAGAGAGATGGAGAGAGAGAAAGAAAAAGAAAGAGAGAAAGACAGAGAAAGTGAGAGAGAGAGAGAGAAAGAGAGAGAGAGAAAGATAGAGAAAGACACACAGAGAGAAAGATAGAGAAAGACAGAGAAAGAGAGACAGAGAGAGACAGAGAGAGATGGAGAGAGAGAGAGAGAGAAAGTGAGAGAGAAAGAAAGAGGGAGAGAGAAAGAGAGAAAGACACAGAGAGAAAGAGACAGACAGAGAGACAGAGACGGAGATGGAGAGAGACAGAGAGAGAGAAAATGAGAGAGAGAGACAGAGAGAGATGGAGAGAGACAGAGAGAGAGAAAGAAAAAGAGAGAGAGAGAAAGACAGAGAGAAAGACAGAGAGAGACAGAGAGATGGAGAGAGACAGAGGGAGAGAAAGTGAGAGAGAGAAAGAAAGAGGAGAGAGAAAGAGAGAAAGACAGAGAGAGAAAGAGACAGACAGAGAGACAGAGACGGAGATGGAGAGAGACAGAGAGAGAGAAAATGAGAGAGAGAGAAAGAGACAGACAGAGAAACACAGACAGAGAGACAGAGGGGGGTTGTTGTTTCTTTTCCATTCCACTTCCTCCCGTTTTCCCCGAGGGGAAGGATGGAGATGGAATCCACAGCCTTTCTCTCTTGCCGGGCATCTGGCCTGCACGAAAGCCCTTTGTCTGCCAAGCAATCGCTGAGGCTGCAGAAATTGCCTCTTGTCAAAGGTTTCCCGCTGAGGGAAAGCAAAGAGGAGCAAAAAAGCTTTTTTTAATTATTCTGCACCCTCACGAAAAGCAAGCAAAGGCCTTAGGAGCCAATGGAAGCCGTCCTCAGCTTATGACCAAAATTGGGAGCTGAAAGGCGGTAGTTGAGCGAGTCACGCCCGATGCTACGGTCTGTGGATTGGGGGATATTATAAACATACAGTATAGGCAAAGGTGGGGAGTTTAACCAAGCCTTCCCTTTGGATTCAAATCAGATCAGCACTGATGGGAGGACTTCAGCTCCCAGAATTCCTGTTTCCTCATTCTTTCCTTCTTTCCTTCCTTCCTCTCATGTCAGGATCAACCTTCCCTTCCCCTTCCTTCCTTCCTTCCTTCCTTCCTTCCTTCCTTCCTTCCTTCCTTCCTTCCTTCCTTCCTTCCTTCCTTCCTTCCTTCCTTCCTTCTTCCTTCCTCTCTCCCTCCATCTTTCCTTTCCTCTCTCTGCCCCCTCTTTCTTTCTCTCTGTCCCTTTTGCTCCATGTTCCTTTCCTTTCCTTTCTTTCCTTTCCTTTCCTTTCCTTTCCTTTTCCTTTCCTTTCCTTTCCTTTCCTTTCCTTTCCTTTCCTTTCCTTTCCTTTCTCCTTTCCTTCCTCCTTTCCTTCCCTTTCCTTCCCTTTCCTTTCCTCTCCTCTCCTCTCCTCTCCTCTCCTTCCCTCCCTCTCCTTCCCCTTTTCTCCCCCGTTTCTTTGTCTCCCTGTCGGCCTCTCCTTCTACCCTTACCCTACACCCATGATGGGGAATCTATGGCCCACAGCCATATCTGTGGATACGTTAGTGTTGCCCTAGCTAAGCTCCAGCATGCATATGCGTCCTGGTCACCTGATTTTCAGCCCTTCTGGGCCATTCGGAAGTTGGGAAATGGGCTGTTTCCAACCTCTGGAGGGCCTCTGGGAGGGTGGGGAAGGCAGTTTTTGCCCTCCCCAGGCTCCTAGAAAGCCTCTGGAGCCTAGGTAAAGTGGGACCGTTTGGATGACCACTGGATAATTTTATATTCACTATATTCTAAAAGATATTCTAAAAGCAACTATATTCTGAAGGCAGGAAATACCGCCAGCTAGAGAAAATACAACGTCAGCATGAACTCCCTTGATACTCTAAGTGACCCCCTAACTTGTCAGAAGAAAAGGGAGCATCCTCATGAAACATAGTCAAGGGTGATTAGGCCAGAGAATAGCACCTGGACAAGAAGCAAATATCAAAAGAAGAATTTGTACTTTAGCCAGTTACAGAAGAATAATGATTGTTTGGCAAGGATGAGGTAAAATCTTAGTAATTAAGAGATGTCAATTAAAATAACAAATGTATGTTAACCATATATGGAAAGTTGCTGTGTTAGCAGAATCCTTTGTTTAGGAAAGTATATAAGTGTTATACAAGCATGGAGACGTTACTCAGAGCCAAGATTGGCAAACATGGCTTGAGTCTTTGCGCAAATAAACTCTCTCTCTGACTGACCCAGGAATGTTACTTGGTCACTTCATTCCATAACATGGGGAGGGTGAAAAACAGGCTTTCTGGATCCAGCAGAAGTCAGGAAATGGGCCGTTTCCAGCCTCCAGAGGGCCTCCAGGGGAGGGAAGCATTTTTTGCCCTCCCCAAGCTCCAAGAAAGCCTCTAGAACCTGGGGAGGGCGAAAAAAGGGGCCTGTTGGGCCCACTGTGCCATCACGTGCCAAAAGAGGGAGGAGCCTGGGGGGTCACGCATGCATGTGTGGGGGGACGGGGCGCATTGAATTATGGGTGTGGGCAGGCACGCTCGTAAACCCCCCATGCTCCCCCTGTTTTTGGCACGTGACGGGAAAAAGGTTAGCCATCCCTGCCCTACACTATCCTATTCTAAGGAGGAAGGGAGGGAAAGACAGGAAGGAAGGAAGGAAGGAAGGAAGGAAGGAAGGAAGGAAGGAAGGAAGGAAGAGTGGGGAGGGTCTGAAGTTAACTTTGGAGTTATTCTATAGAATAACTCCAAGGTTAACTTCAGATCCTCCCCCATAGAATCTATGCTGTACTGAGTGCTGGTTATTGTTGGAGAGATATGGTGGAGAGGGGCTGGTTCATTATCAAACATTTTCCATGTGCCTCTCTCTCCCGCAGGATACATCCCAGCCTGCCTCCCATCCTCAGGTTACAAAAATGAGAAGAAGAAAACCCGTCGCCGGGGCGCCTCTCCTGACCCCCTTTACACCCCGATCCAGGAGGACTACAGCGATCCCGAGAGCCCCCAATCCAGCCTCTCGTCTCACTACTTCCAGGGCGAAGCGGCCGTCACCGAGAGCTACTCCATGGACGCCTTCTTCATCATCGACGGGCGGTCCCGCCGGCGGGCCGAGGGTCCTCGTCGCGGGGCGCACCGCCACGCCTGCACCGAATGCGGCAAGACCTACGCCACCTCCTCGAACCTCAGCCGGCACAAGCAGACGCACCGCAGCCTGGATAGCAAGCTGGCACGCAAGTGTCCGACGTGTAGCAAAGCGTACGTCTCCATGCCAGCGTTAGCCATGCACCTGCTGACGCACAACCTCAAACACAAATGCGCCGTCTGCGGCAAGGCCTTCAGCCGCGGCCGTGGTTGCTGCAGGGACACATGCGTTCGCACACCGGGGAGAAACCCTTCGGCTGTTCGCACTGCGGGAAGGCCTTTGCTGACCGCTCCAACCTCCGTGCACATATGCAAACTCACTCGGCGCTCAAGCACTACCGTTGCAAGCAATGCCACAAGACTTTCGCTCTCAAATCCTACCTCCACAAACACTATGAATCTGCCTGCTTCAAAGGGCCGGAACATGCCTGCCCGGCAGAGAACTGACCCCGAGCTGGGGCAGGAAGGATCCCACGCCTGCAGCCTCCTCCGGTCGTCCTGGAATTTATTCCCATGTCACACACACAAAAAAAGGAACCTTGCTGGAAGCAGGAGGATCCGTGGGAAGAATCGCAGGACACCGCGTTTACGGGGAACGGTCTTCAGACGGAAGGCGTGCACTGCAACCTCAGCAAAACTCTCTTTCTAAAACTCAGTGTCTGGGTTCACACAACAGGTAGAACCCAACGAAGTCAAGACGGTAGATACACCTGCCCAACCTGCTAAGTTTGGTTTGACTTAGCTTTGCTCAGGTCCCGTACATGTGTAAGTGAAGTCCCAGGGGGGCGATCTGTCTCCAAACTCTCGATTAATTCATGCGTTGAAGAAATGTGCAAAACCTAGACGATGGATGGATTCCAACACCTGGCTTAACCATGTTGCGTGAATGCTATCCGTGGCTGGATTCGCACGACACACCCAGTCCAGGCTGCAGCGGGGTTCTCGGTCCTGCTGTGTGCAGCATTCAAACGCTGACACATCGTACCTGCGGCAACTTTCAAATTCACTCACCCAGGGAGCGGAGAGAACGTGCATGGATGAATGAATGAAATGAACGAAGGTTGAAAGAATGAAGATGTTAATTTCTACCTGGATGAAGTTTGGGGCCAGGGGGCACCTGGTCCAATCTGGGAGTACACCTGCTGCCTCAGCCAGGTGCGTGAAGCCATAAGGTGATTGGTTTGGGCCCAGCGTAAGGTGTGATTGCAGGAATGGCGTTGGATAAATCTGACGTGTTGTGTGAATCCAGCTAGGAGGAGCTTTGGGAAAGAGATCTAAAACGGACCACAAAGCCCATCTGCTTTCTGACTTCCTTTTCCCCTTCCTTCAACTCAACGAAAGCAATAAAACGCCCATTTTGCTCCCATAAAGGTCTTCCCGAGGGATCTTTCCCCTCGCGTGATCCCTGCTTGTCTTCGCACCCTGCGAGAAACTTTGGACTCCTTTGGACACTATACGGGAGATGCGTCACTCTTTCGGTACACCGTGGGCATATTTATTCCTTCGTTTATTTATTCCCGTTATTTATTTCAATGCTGCTCCTTCCTCTGCCTTTGTGGGTGGGTGGGGTGGGGTGGAAAGAACACGATTGGCCAGCGAGAGACACTTTTCGAGGACGGAACGAAAGCCGATATTTTTCATCTACACACGGAGGCTCTTCGGAGAGGTAGATGTCCGACCGATGAAGCCACGCCGGGTAGCTTGGAAATCAAGACTTGTCTGGTGGTGGAGATTAGGAAGGGTCTACCACAGTGTTTCTCAACCTCTGTCACTTTAAGGCAGGTGGACTTCAAACTCCCAGAATTCACGGCTGGCTGGGGAATTCTAGGAGCTGGACAGCCAGTTCATACAGATTCGGTCGAACTGGTAGCAGAGATTGTGCTTGGCCCGCACTCCAGCAGTATGTTGTCCTATTTAGCCTCCGGCGTTGAAGTCCACACGTCTCAAAAAGAGGCAAAGCTTGAAGGAGACTGGCGTTCCTTTGTGGAACAAGGGTCTGGGAACACAATGTGTGAATGTGTGCGTGCCAGTGTGCGGACGTTATTTAAAAAAACAGTGGCTTTTCTGGTTAGAGTTATAAAGGCTTTTTGAGGTTGCAGCAATCCGAGCCTAGGAGAGGGGTCAAACAATATCTACATGACATCTTCAATTATGCGCAACATGTTTTTTTAAAGGGGTGGGCTTTGATAGCCGCCATCTTGACTTTTTTGACCGCCTTCCCCTGGAAGAGCCTTGCCAATGGCTCCATTGAATGGCCATTCTAGATTCTAGAGCAGAAATCTTCAAACATGGCCGCTTTAAGGCTTGTGGACTTCAACTCCCAGAATTCTCCAGCCAGCATAGCCGTTCTATATTCTAGAGCAGAAGTCTTCAAACATGGCCGCTTTAAGCTGGAGAATTCTGGGAGTTGAAGTCCACAAGTCTTAAAGCGGCCAAGTTTGAGGACCCCTGTCCTAGAGCAATGATTCTCAACTTTTAAGAGGTGTGGACTTCAACTCCCAGAATTCCCCAGCCAGCCATGCTGGCTGGGGAATTCTGGGAATTGAAGTCCACCTATCTGAAAGTTGTTAAGAATGAGAAATATTGATCTGTGGGGTGCCAGTTAGGAAAAAAGGTGGACTACCATAGACAGGGAAGACTTGCCAGCCCTTGAGGACTACAAACTTTAACCCTGAAGCAACAAAAACACACTATATCTCGGATCCAGACCATTCTTGACCCCAAAATTCTCCTTTGGGTCAAGTTTGACGGTTGAGATCCTCAAGGATATGTCCGGCCAAGTAGTTTCCTTGGTAGCCATGCAGAAGAGATTGGCCGCTGCTTCTCCTGGTGGTCTCCCATCCCGGTGACTCTAACAAGGTCTAGCTTACATTTTTCAAACAATCACAACAGCACAAATAAAGTCTCGTTGAAAACAAGCTGGACCGCTCAGGATCACGTGGGTTTCTGGGTGATAACAGTGAAGGGGTTCGATTTTGACTTTTCAAGTCTAGTCTACAGACCCGGACATTTCTTTGTGATTTCCATGTGGTCTCCTTTCCCTTTTCTCTTCTTGTTTCTCCAATACAGGCAGTCCTCAACTAACGACAACAACTGAGCTCAAAATTGATGTTGCTAAGGGAGGAATTTGTTCAGGGACTTCCCCCCCCCCCATTTTACAACTTTTCTTGTCACAGTCGCTAAGTGAATCATGGCAGCTGTTCAATGACTAAAACGGTCATTAAGTGAGGCTGGCGTTCCCCATTGACTTCGTTCGTCAGATGGTCGCAAAAGCGGATCACGTATGACCCCGGGACACGGCGACCATCATAAATATGAGTCAGTTGCCAAACCTCTGAATTTTTGATTCACCTGACCATGCGGATGCTTCAATGGTCATAAGTGCGAGAAACGATCCTAAATCCCTTTTTTCAATGCCGTTGTACCTTTAAAACTATCACTAAATGAATGGCTGTAAGTCGAGGACTGACTGTACTTGTGGCCATAAGTCGAGGCCTGCCTCTAATTGTGGCTGTAAGTCGAGAACCTGTAATTGTGGCCATAAGCCAAGGACAGCCTGTAATTGTGGCCATAAATCGAGGACAGCCTGTAATTGTGGCCATAAGTCGAGGTCTACCTGTACTTGTGGCCATAAGTCGAGGACTGCCTGTACTTGTGGCCATAAGTCGAGGACTACCTATAATTGTTGCCGTAAGTCGAGGACTGCCTGTACTTGTGGCCGTAAGTCGAGGACTGCCTCTAATTGTGGCTGTAAATTGAGGCCTGCCTTTAATTGTGGCCATAAGTCGAGGACTACCTGTAATTGTGGCCATAAGTCAAGGACTGCCTTTAATTGTGGCCATAAGTCGAGGACTATCTGTAATTGTGGTCGTAAGTCGAGGCCTGTCTGTACTTGTGGCCGTAAGTCGAGGCCTGCCTCTAATTGTGGCCGTAAATTGAGGACAGCCTTTAATTGTGGCCGTAAGTCAAGGATGGCCTTTAATTGTGGCCATAAGTCGAGGACTACCTGTACTTGTGGCCGTAAGTCGAGGACAGCCTGTAATTGGCCGTGAGAAACTTCATAATATCAGCTCCAGGGGTCTTTGAGCCCCGTCCACCTTTTTCCTTCTGGCAAATTCTCCCGGTAAATCTGAGCGCACCAGAAGAGCTGCTGTTGCCCTAAGTTTAGGACTATTCTCTATTTAAATATTCTAATTTATCTTATTTATTATCCTATTTATTGTTTGCCGATGGGGAAGGGGCCAGGTGGGTGGCGGGGAAAGAGAGTTTTCTTTGAAACGGGCTAGGCTTTCCTGCCTGAGCAGGGGAGCGGGTTGGACTAGATGACCTCCGGGGGTCCCTTCCAACTCTGTTATTCTATTCTATTCTTTGCATGCACTCTTAGATAGGAAGGGACCGGTTACGACTGGCGCACGAGACGGATCTGCTGCGTGGTGGATATTTTTGTGCGCACGTGTGGGGTTGGCTTTTGCTCCAGAGACCAAGCAGAGATTTAAAAACAGGGATCACAAATCGAATTCTGCACCAATGCGATGATGTTGTTGGCTTTCGAACAAAACTGTGTGTGTGTAGCCGGAGCACAGGAACTTGCCTTAACAAACACAAATCTGGAGTCCCACAAAAAAAAATGATTTTCTACTCCGGACCACTTTCTACGACGGATCTCCCAGCCTGGAACCAACCTTATAAAAAGTTCTGGAGAACTTTTAAACCGAGATGGCTTGACTCGAACCCAGATCCTTTCTCCATGTTGAGGACTCATCCCTGCCACCGCCGCGTGGATTTTCTCCCATCGCTATGTCGTGCGGTTGAGACGCTGAAGAAGGAAGAGAAGGGTCAACTAAGATGGCAACGAATCCGTACGCAGGCAGTCCTCAACGTACGACGGTTCCTTTAGTGACCGTTCGAAATTGCAACGGCTCTGGGGGGGCGAAAAAAGGGACTTGTGAGTGACCCGTTTTTCACACTTACGACCGTTGCAGCATCCCCGCGGTCACGTGACGTGATCAAAAATTCGGACGCTTGGCCGCTGACTCGTATTTATGACGGTAGTTGTGTCCCCGGGATTACGTGATCCCATTTTGACAAGCAAAATCCATGGGGAAGACAGCTTCACTTAACAACGGTGTGACTACTTTAACAACGGTGTGAGCACTACGGCAAGGAAAGTCGTAAAATGGGACAAAACTCACTGAACAAACTGCTCACTCAGCACCATAAATTTGGGGCTCCATTTGTGGTCATAAGTCGAGGACTACCTGTATACACTTGAAACATCCCCTTAATTTCTTTTCCAACCACCTTCCGGTGTAGGCCATCCAGAGGTGGGATTGAGTTGTTGGCCAGCTTCATCTAGAAGATCTCCAAATACAGCTGATCATATTTTGATATACAATATATGCAATACTACCGAAAGGCATTACCTCACCAGAATGTTGGACCCTGTAGCTTTCCACGAGCTTAAAAGTGACTTATCAGGAGGAAATCTTCACGTTTGTTCCCGTAACAACAATCCTGTGAGGTAGGCAGGTTTGAAAGAAAACCTTCCTGATATCAACTCAGAAGGTTTCCAGGGCTAAGAGTGGCCTTGGAACTAAGCTAGTCAACTCTAACCCAACATTTTAATCCAGCATTTCATAATTTAAGAAGTATGGATTTCAATGCACAGAATTCCCCAGCCAGTATGATTAAGCATATTGTTTTCTCCCGGATCATTTGTCTGGTATTAATCCCTGCTTATCTAGTCATTGGCTGCTGGAAAGGATATGTTCCTTTTTGTTTCTTTCTTCGCTTTTTTTTTTATCATCCCTTTTGAGCGGTGTTTAAATATGATGTATTTCTTGGTGTCTATAAACAACACCCGATAATCAAGCTGGGGAATTGTGGGAGTTGAAGTCCATACATCTCAAAGCATGCTTGGCTGGGGAATTGTGGGAATTGGAGTCCACGCAGCCTCTTAGAGGTTGTAGAAAAAATGTTTTTAAAAGAAAAAAAAGCCTCTGCCGATCAGGCAGGTCAGCTGGGATCATCAGAGGCTTTTAAAAGCATTTTTTCTACAACGTCTTCCACCGAAGAGATTATGGAAAAAATGTTTTTAAAAGAAAAAAAAGCCTCTGCCGATCAGGCAAGTCAGCTGGGATCATCAGAGGCTTTTAAAAGCATTTTTTCTACAACCTCTTCCCCCGAAGAGATTATGGAAAAAATGTTCTTAAAAGAAAAAAAAGCCTCTGCCGATCAGGCAGGTCAGCTGGGATCATCAGAGGCTATTAAAAGCATTTTTTCTACAACCTCTTCCCCCGAAGAGATTATGGAAAAAATGTTCTTAAAAGAAAAAAAAGCCTCTGCCGATCAGGCAGGTCAGCTGGGATCATCAGAGGCTATTAAAAGCATTTTTTCTACAACCTCTTCCACCGAAGAGATTATGGAATCTCGTTTTTCGCATGGCCATTGCAGCATCCCGCTGGTCACGCGATCCAAATTCAGACCCTTGGCAACCAGCATGTACTTATGACGGTTGCAGTGTCTCGGGGTGACGTGAGCCCGTTTTGCGACCTTCTGACAAGCCAAGTCCATGGAGAAGCCAGGGTGACTTAAACAACGGTGTGACTAACTTAACAACTGCGGCCGGGAAGGTCGTACAATGGGGCACAACTTGCTCAACAACTGTCTCGCTTAGCAGGAGAAAGTCAACCAGACTGCTCCTTTCATGACCAACACTGGACACAAAACTGGGTCTTCTCTTCATATGGTCTCTCACCTTCGCCATCTTGTCTTCCCGGGTGTGGGTGTGATACCCATGCACTAATAACTCACAAAAGCCTAGCCGAGATTTAATTCCATCAACCCACCCAAAATTGCAAATTTATCCGCGGAGTCTTTTTAACCGATCAGGTTAAGCACGTCGCACGAATGCAGTCACTGTTCTCGTTTGGTATTCCTACTCTTCTCCCCCCCCCCACGCCCCCTTCTACTCAAAACATAGCGTCCGCTGCAGGCCAGGTTGCGAATCTCCCAGCCATTCAAGCTTTTAGCTGGGTTCACGCAACATAGTAACCTCGATCAAACGGAGACAGGTCGTTTGTAGTTTTGTAGAAAGCGTGCAAATGCGAGTAGATCAATAGGTACCACTTCGGTGGGAAGGGAACCGCGTTCTGTGTGTCTTTGGCATGCAGCTATGCTGGCCACATGACCACGGAAATTGTCCAGACAATGCTGTTCCCTCGGCCAAGAAACGGAGACGGGCACAGTGCCGCGTAGAAACGGAGACGGGCATGGTGCTGCGTAGAGTCCGACACGGCTAGACATGGAAAATCTTTTACCATGCGTGCCCACATGTGCGGACATGCACAAACACATGCATGCATGGATGTGCATATGCATGGACATGTGTGCATGCACAGCAGAGACCTCAAGACCAGCTGGCCGATGGGAGGCAGGGCATCCCAGTACTGGTAGCGCGGCAAGAGGTAAGATCTTTTTTCTTTCGTGAGCTTCCGTTTCGATGTCTGCAGGGAAACAGAAGCTCACAAAAGAAACGCCACGGAGATCTGACCTGGGGCAACGGCGCAGGTGCCAGCAGAGAGAGCTCTGCATGCCACCTCTGGCACACATGCTATAAATTCGCCATCACGGGTTTAATGTGTTGGGGTAACTGAGATACAGCCTCATCAGGGTACATGAACCAAGCCATAACGTGGTAGCCTCATCCAGACATCGTCGTGTTACATATGAATGCAGCAACTCTCTTTGGTAAAGCCAGGGTTAGATTCCACCTTTCAGCATGGAACGACCGTCTGCGTGGGTACCTCTTTTGACGTCAAACCGTTAACTAGGATACTGCGTTAAACCATTGTCAGATGTCGCACAACATTTTGAACCATAAACGGATTGGACGGGATGGGTTCCCTGTCAGACTAAGTCCCACCAAAAGGGAAAAGGGAATGTTGTTGACCCCCTCAACCAACCTTAGCGTGTTTTTTTGGCAGATTGTTACTAGCTTTGTACAACCCATGTGGATGAGTCTGTTGTATGAACGCCGCTGTGGACGGATGTACTCATTCATACCTATTGAGAATTAAGGCGCTTGTAACTGTGGCCGGAAAGAATGCTGGATGTTTTTAATTCCCCACTCAACAAACCTCAGGTTTCAGCCCTCCAAGGTAGGCCAGGGACAAAAGAAAACACACACACACACACTGCAGGGATTTCAAGAATGCTACTTTACCGTTGCAGGGTATCTTCACCGAATCTTGACATCCCCATCCAGAACCTTTCCTAAGGACGACGAGGTCCAGATGGGGCCATTCCGAGTCTTGTTTTCCCCGCTCCCCACTTTTCCCAGGGCTGAGTAACTGTTTTACCTCTCCTGCCCCCTTTGTGGAGGGCAGCGCGACTTTCGTTGACACTGGGGTACATGCAGACAGCACAAGAACGCCCGGTCAGCATCGGAGGTCCGCACGTCGCCGTGTCCCCCGTCCAGCACAGCTTTCAGGATTCGTTAACGCACAGGGAGCACACAGATGGACCCGCAAGGACACCACAACCTAAACCACGGATACAATTTCCTTGGTGAACTCTTCCCTGTGGGCAATGCCAGGCTGGGAGTGTGTCTGTGTGTGTCTTTCACTCTAAACCACAGCGCCTGGATTCCTGCCCATAGATTTTGCACTTGGGACGGTACCCCAGTTCCCTTTCAGTGTTTAGACTGTAAATAAAATACGATAGCAATAATGAATCCCCTCTGCATGATTTAGCTTCCCACTCCTGCCCCCTCAGCCAGCCAGATGTTGGTCTGGGTAGAATACAGGTCAAATACAAGTCTTCCTGATGTGAAACTACCTGCAGTATTGTAATGCTATTCAGGGATAATAAAGGGCCTTCTTTTCTGCTATGTGGTTGTGTCGTTTTGTCTTTTTAGCAGGTGTCCTGGCCTAGGCTTCCCAAGAGCGTGAAGCAGACTCCTTGTCCCAACAGAAACCCCTTTTTATTAAGTTACTGTGAATTCCCCTCATTCACATCCAGCAAAGTCTTTCAAGGGAGAATTTACAGTCACAGACCTTATCTGGCTTGGAGAGCTGCCAGGCTGATATCTTCAAAACTTGGCAAGAAATCTCGGAGAGTCACGAACCGATTAAGAGAATTGTCTCCTGCAAACTCCCCTCCCTTTTTGCTCCTCTTTATTCCCTCTGGGAGGGGCCATTCATCGTCCACCTGTGGCCTTACTCCCAAGTCGACCCTTGTTCTTTATTATTATTACTTTTATTATAATTTTATTTCTATACCGCCCTTCTCCCGAGGGATTCGGGGCGGTGTACAGCCAAGTAAAAACAAAGTATACAAACATCGTAATTTAAATTTAAAAATTATTAAAATTATTACACTTTCGGCTGAAATTAATTAAAAACCCAATAGTTAAGAACTCCAAATTTTTATTTTTTTTTTAAATTTGATTTATATGCTGCCCTTCTCCGGAGACTCAGGGCGGCTTACAGTGCGTTAAGCAATAGCCTTCATACTTTTGTATATTTATATTTATACAAAGTCAGCTTATTGCCCCCAACAAACTGGGTCCTCAATTGAGCCACCTTATAAAGGATGGAAGGCTGAGTCGACCTTGAGCCTGCCTGGGATTGAACTCACAAGTAATTGCAGCAGCTGGATCTTAAATGCTGCCTTTGTAGGAGGCATTACTCCCCTATGCTACTCAGGCTTTAAAACTCATTTATAAAGATAGCCCCGCCTGTTGGAAGAGCAGGGGCTTGAGGGCACAGCGGAAAGCACGGAGGTCGGAGATCGTGCGTTATTTCTGGGGGCAGTTTGTTCCAAAGGGCAAGAGCTCCCACAGAGAAGGCTCTCCCCCCGGGTGTCACCAGCCGACATAGTTTAGCTGACGGCACCCTGAGGAGTCCATCTTTGTGGGAGCGAACTGGCCAGTGGGAGGCTATTGGTGGCAGAAGATGGTCGCGTAAGTAGCTGTGAATCTGGCAACTCTGTGCATGCACACCCTGGGAACAGGCTCCAGCTGTTCATCTGCCTCACTGATGTCTGACTCTGAAGGCAGCTGATAACTATCAGACGGCCATGGCCCCCTCTCTGCCTCCGACGTAGAGCCCTCATCAGAGCCTTCCCCAGACTCCAGGATGGGCCCATGTTCCTCCCCAACCTCCTCACTGTCTGAGTCTGCCCTCAGCTCCACTGGTGGGCCACAACAGCAGGGTGGATTTGATTTAAACTAATGGATTTGGTTTAAATCACTAGTTTAAAAAAAGGCTTGATTTAAATCGACTCGATTTAAATAATTTTTAAAGAGCTACTGTCATCTGTCCCACAGCGGCTCCTCCTCTGACCTGCTGTTGACTCACTGGCAGTCCCAAAATTGCCGAATATGCTGCCTCAGTCATGCTACATAACGAAGCTCCGTTTCATGCTGAATAAACTAAATTATTCACGTACGTTAAATCGAAAGCTATCTTTAGATAGATTTTTACTTCAAAAGCTTGGAGTTGATAAAAATTTTAAAAATCCGATTTAAATTTTTAAAAAATCCAATTTAAATTTTTTTAAAAATCTGATTTTTTTAATTATTATTTTTTTTAAAAAAAACACATCAATTTTTATCCACCCTGCTTTTTAGGGAAGCGACCCCCAATCTTTCTGGCTTGGCAGACTGGCAACTGGGGGGGAGGGCACGGGCAGGAGAGGTGATGGTTGTGTGTGTGTTTTTTTTTATTTGATTTATTTGCTGCCCTTCTCCGGAGACTCAGGGCGGCTTACAATGTGTTAAGCAATAGCCTTCATACTTTTCTATATTTTATACAAAGTCAGCTTATTGCCCCCACAAACTGGGTCCTCATTTCACCTACCTTAGAAAGGATGGAAGGCTGAGTCAACCTTGAGCCTGGTGGGATTTGAACTTACAGTAATTGCAGGCAGCTGAATATTCTTTCTTTCTTTCTTTCTTTCTTTCTTTCTTTCTTTCTTTCTTTCTTTCTTTCTTTCTTTCTTTCTTTCTTTCTTTCCTTCCTTCCTTCCTTCCTTCCTTCCTTCCTTCCTTCCTTCCTTTCCTTCCTTCCTTCCTTCCTTCCTTCCTTCCTTCTTTTTTTAATTTGATTTATCTGCTGCCCTTCTCCGGAGACTCAGGGCGGCTTACAATGCGCTAAGCAATAGCCTTCATACTTTTGTATATTTTATACAAAGTCAGCTTATTGCCCCCACAAACTGGGTCCTCAATTGACCTACCTTAGAAAGGATGGAAGGCCGAGTCAACCTTGAGCCTGGGGAGATTCGAACTTACAGTAATTGCAGACAGCTGGATATTAATAACAGGCTTTTAGTCTGTTGAGCTATCCAGGCTCTTGTTTTTTCATCTGTTGAGCTATGCAGGCTCTTATCTAGGCACGCCTGTGTTGAGTCACAGGTGTGCACGCATAGCTGCCACTCGCACAAATGGAGCTATACATGAGCCGCGGCGCAGTGGTTAGAGTGAAGTACTGCAGGCTACTTCTGATTGCCGGCTGCCAGCAGTTTGACAATCCGAATCTCACCAGGCTCAAGGTTGACTCAGCCTTCCATCCTTCCGAGGTCGGTAAAATGAGGACCCAGATTGTTGGGGGCAAGAGGCTGACTCTGTTAAACCATTTAGAGAGAGCTGTAAAGCACCGGGAAGCGGTATATAAGTCTAAGTACTATTGCTATTGCTACGTGTAACGTGCACTTAACTGCCACTTCCACGGGCTGCATCCGAACAGGCTGCTGTTGGGCCATCGCCCAGAGGTGGGGAACCCTGTTTTAGGGGGGGAAAGGGGATGGGGGCCAAAGAAAGCCTCAATGGTCCAAAGCTAAATTAACCCCCAAACCCGCAGGATTAACAGGAATGGGGTAAACCACAAAGGACATACACAACCAGCTGAGCTGATTCTACTGAATTGTAAGGCTATGGTTAGAGTTCCAAGAAACACCCCCAACGAAAGAAGACTCCGAGGCTTGAAGTTCCTCAAAGTTCCATTTTATTAGAGATGTCATATTGGCACATCTGGGAAAAGCCGAATCTGAAAGCTACCAGGTTTTCCCCACCCAAAGGAAAGTCCAAGTCCCTGCCCAGCACCCACCTGTCCATCACATGGTCCAATCAAAGCACCGTCCCAACTGAGATGCCTCCCAATTCCAGCCCTCCAGGTGCAGGGCAAAATGTCCTTGACTCTCTGAGAAAGGAATGTTATTTTGACTACGTATCACCCTGGCTCCATACAATCTTCCCCCCTTCCCGGTTTCCCACAGCACTAAATGTGGCAGCCCTGAAGATCAAAAGTAAAAGGAACAGAGCCTGGTGGCGCAGGGGACTAAGTGCTGTTGAAGTAGCACTTAGCTGCCAGCTGCCTGCAATTACTGCGAGTTCAAATCTCACCAGGCTCAAGGTTGACTCAGCCTTCCCTCCTTCCGAGGTAGGTAAAATGAGGACCTGGATTGTGGGGGCAATAAGCTGACTTTGTATCCAAAAAGAACACCATTTAGGGGGGGCCGAAAGCCCTACTAAGCAGGTATATACAAAAGTATGAAGGCTATTGCTTAACGCATTGTAAGCCGCGCTGAGTCTCCGGAGAAGGGCGGCATATAAATCGAACTAATAAATAAATAATAAAAGATGGCTTCCAGGGCTGACAGCTACTGTATGTTAACAGAATGCAGGCAATCCTTTTCTTTTTCTTCCCAAAACATTTTTTATTAAATTATTCAAGTATTATAAAATATAAAAGTCAATAGAGGAGCATTAAGGGAGGAGGGGAAAGAGGAAAGGGAAGGGTAAGGAAAAGGAAAGAAAAAAAATGAAGCATTGACTTCTGACTCTCTCAATTGCAGTAAAATAAAACTTCCACAACTTTTTGTACATCAAGCACCAAGTTCAGAAGCGGTTTCCATGTGGAAAGAAAAGTACTTATATTTTTTTCTTTAATCAGAGGAGTCACGTTTTGCCATTTCAGCAAACTCCATCAGCTTCTGCCACCATTTGTCGGTGGTGGGTATCAGAAACCCAGGTAATCCTTGATTTAACAACCACTCGTTTTGTGACTGTTGTCAGAGGCACTGTAAGAAGCGACCGATGACCTTCACAGAGAACCACAAAACCTTTTCTCTCTCTCTCTCTCTCCATCTCTCTCTGTATCTCTCTGACTCTCTCTCCTCCTCTCCCTATCTTCCCTCCTCTCTCTCTGTATCTGTCTCTCTCCCTCCCCCTCTCTCTGTATCTCTCTCTGTGTATCTGCCTCTCCTTCTCCCCCCTGTGTCTCTGTCTGTATCTCTCTCCATATCTGTCTCTGTCTCTCTCTCCCCCCTCTCTGTATCTCTCTCTCTCTCTCTGTATCTGTCTCTCTCTGCACTCTCTGTATCTCTCTCCGTATCTGTCTCTGTCTCCCTCTCCCCCCTCTCTGTATCTCTCTCTCTCTGTATCTGTCTCTCTTCCACTCTGTCTCTCTCTCTCCCTCTCCCCCCTCTGTATCTCTTTCTGTATGTCTCTCTCCCTCTCTCCCCCATCTCTCTCCACACTCTCTGTATCTCTCTCTGTATCTGTCTCTCTCTCCCTCTCCCCCCGCTGTATCTCTTTCTGTATGTCTCTCTCCCTCACTCCCCCGTCTCTCTCCACACTCTCTGTATCTCTCTCTGTGTATCTGTCTCTCCCTCTCTCCCCTCTGTATCTCTCTGTATCTATGTCTCTCTCTCCCTCTGTATCTCTCTCCCTCCCCCCTCTGTATCTCTTTCTGTATGTCTCTCTCCCTCCCCCCTCTCCACACTTTCTGTATCTCTCTCCGTATCTGTCTCTGTCTCCCTCTCCCCCCTCTCTGTATCTCTCTCTCTGTATCTATGTCTCCCTCCCCCTCTGTATCTCTCTTCCTCTCCCACCTCTCTCTGTATCTGTCTCTCTTCCCACTCTCTGTATCTCTCTCTGTATGTCTCTGTCTCCCTCTCCCCCCTCTGTATCTCTCTCTCCCTGTATCTATGTCTCTCTCTCTGTATCTATGTCTCTCTCTCCCTTTCTCCCCACTCTCTCTGTATCTCTCGGATTTGGCCATTTGGACCCGTTTCCACAGAAAAAAAAAACACCGGGAGCCACAAAACCTGGGTGGGCGTGGCCAACTCTACATCACTCACTCCCACCATCACATGACTTCCCTAGCCATGCCTACCCAGCCGGTTATTAGGCCAGAGAACCGTTGCTCTCTCTCTCTCTCCCTCTCCTCCCCCTTTCTCTATCTATGTCTCTCTCTCCCCCTCTCTGTATCTCTCAGATTTCCAAGGCCAGGCAAGGAGTGACTGGGAGGGGAGGGTGAGGCGTAGGGCCAGCCAGTGATAGGACAGCGAGCCGCAGCAAAGGGCCCAAAGAGCCGCAGGCAGCTCTGGAGCCGCGGGTTGCCGACAACCGGCCTATAGGCTAATCAATCTATCTATCTATATAAAAGTATATAGAAGTAGCTCACTACTGCCACTCTGTGGAGTGTTTTGGGGTGTTGTATTTTATTTTTTTATTTTTTTTGCTTCCTTGCCAAGATTCTCCCTGTGGCATTTCCTGGTGGTCTTCCATCCCTGCACTAACCGTTTGCTAAATGTTAGAAATTCCAAAAGAGGAAAGAAGAAAGACTTTTGACCCTTTCAGCGCTATCTCATCTCTTCCAGCCCACAGATGTCTTTTACCCCATGCCGGCTGGGGAATTCTGGGACTTGAAGTCCACACGTCTTTAGCTGGCAAGGTTGAGAAACACTGTTCTATAATGATCAATCAGGATTGAGCTGGAAGGGACCTCAGAGGTCTTCTAGTCCAGCCCCCTGCTCAAGCGGGAGACCCTGTACCATTTCAGACAAGCGGCTGCCCAGTCCCTTCTTACAATTACCTCAATTCTAGCCATTACAGATAGTCCTCAATTTACGTCCACAGCAGCAACCAGAATTTCCATTCTTAACTGAGTCACACCCAACTGTAAAACTTTTTTGCCGTGATTAACTGAATCACTGCTGTCATTAAGTGAATCATGTGGTCATTAAGCAAGTCCGGTTCTCCCCACTCCTGCCATTGGCTTTGCTTGTTGGAAGCTGGCTGGGAAGGTCAGCAATGGTGATCATGTGACCCCAGGATGCAGCAATCATCATTAAAAAAAAAGCCGATTGCCAATCAAGGGACCAGATTTTGATTAAATGACCCAGGACGGGTATCGGCAACCCACAGCTCCGGAGCTGCATGCGGCTCTTTGGGCCCTCTGCTGCAGTTCTGTCCCATCACTGGCTGGCCCCACCCCTTCCCTTTCCCTCCCAGTCACTCCTCGCCTGGCCTTGGAAATCCGAGAGATACAGAAGGTGGGGGGGGGGGGAGAGAGAGACATAGATACATAGAGAGAGAGAGAGAGATACAGAGAGAGAGGGGGAAGATAGAGAGGGAGGGGGAGAGAGACAGGAAGATACAGAGAGGGAAAGAGAGGGACAGAGAGATGGGGGAGAGAGACACATAGATACAGAGAGAGAGATACAGAGAGAGAGGGGAAGATAGAGGGGGGAGAGAGAGACAGGGAGATACAGAGAGAGGGAAAGATAGGGGAGAGATACAGAGAGGGGGGAGGGAGAGAGACATAGAGAGATACAGAGAGAGGGGAGAGAGAGACATAGATAGATAGAGAGATACAGAGAGGGGGGAAGATAGAGAGGGGGAGAGAGAGACAGGGAGAGGGAAAGATGGGGAGAGAGAGATACAGAGAGTGGGGAGGGAGAGAGACATAGAGAGATACAGAGGGAGGGGGAGAGAGAAACAGATACACAGAGAGAGAGAGATATAGAGAGAGGGGGGAGATAGAGGGGGGAGAGAGAGACAGGGAGATACAGAGAGAGGGCAAGATAGGGGAGAGATACAGAGAGAGGGGAGAGAGAGACATAGATACAGAGAGAGAGATACAGAGAGGGGGGAAGATAGAGAGGGGGAGAGAGAGACAGGGAGGTACAGAGAGAGGGAAAGATGGGGAGAGAGAGATACAGAGAGCAGGGAGGGAGAGAGACATAGAGAGATACAGAGGGAGGGGGAGAGAGAAACAGATACACAGAGAGAGAGAGATATAGAGAGAGGGGGAAGATAGAGGGGGGAGAGAGAGACAGGGAGATACAGAGAGAGGGAAAGATAGGGGAGAGATAGAGGGGAGAGGGAGAGAGACATAGAGAGATACAGAGGGAGGGGGAGAGAGAAACAGATACACAGAGAGAGAGATATATATAGAGAGGGGGGAGATAGAGGGGGGAGAGAGAGACAGGGAGATACAGAGAGAGGGCAAGATAGGGGAGAGATAGAGGGGAGAGGGAGAGAGACATAGAGAGATACAGAGGGAGGGGGAGAGAGAAACAGATACACAGAGAGAGAGAGATATAGAGAGAGGGGGAAGATAGAGGGGGGAGAGAGAGACAGGGAGATACAGAGAGAGGGAAAGATAGGGGAGAGATAGAGGGGAGAGGGAGAGAGACATAGAGAGATACAGAGGGAGGGGGAGAGAGAAACAGATACACAGAGAGAGAGATATATATAGAGAGGGGGGAGAGAGAGGGGGGAGAGAGAGACAGGGAGATACAGAGAGAGGGCAAGATAGGGGAGAGATACAGAGAGAGGGGAGAGAGAGACATAGATACAGAGAGAGAGAGATATAGAGAGAGGGGGAAGATAGAGGGGGGAGAGAGAGACATAGAGAGATACAGAGAGGGAGAGAGAAAGGGTTTTGTGGTTCCCGGTGGATTTTTTTTTCCTGTGGGAAACGGGTCCAAATGGCTCTTTTGAGTGTTTTAAGGTTGCAGACTCCTGACCCAGTGCGAGGACTGGCCTGAAAGTCACTTATTTCCAGCGGCACTGCAATTTTGAACGGACGCTAAACAGTCGTAAGTCGGGGACTAACTGCATGGCCTTTTGCCCTCCTTCTCCTCCTCTTCTTAAGCCTGTCGATCTCCCATCTTCAGTCTCTGACAACAAACAGCCACTTCCAGTTAGCTTCTTAGTGCTTCAATCAATACGGGGTTGGTTCGGTAATTCCGGCTTCCCGCAACAGAGACACGGTGTACTGTGTATACACCAGACTGTGCGCGTTGTGTACTCCAAGGCCTTGCCTCCCGCCAAGGAAATGGATTTTTTTAAAAGTTCATTGCAGCTTTTGCAACAGTGAGGTGGGGCTCTCTACTCAGGAGAGAAAAATGTGGAACAGTTTTGCAATCAACTGCTCTGTAGCAAGAAGGGGGAAAAAATGTCACGGGGAAATTGCGGGAGCGACCGGCCACGTCTGAGGAACACCAGAATCAATAGGTTCAGAAGGGACCTCAGAGGTCTTCTAGTCCAACCCTTTGACATGATCAGGCAGGGGACCCTATATGCCATTCTTGCAAATTGGCTGTCCAAGTCTCCTCTTTAAAAATCTCCCATGATGGAGCACCCACAACTTCTGGAGGCAAGGGCCTAAGGTGGGACTAGAACTCACCATCTCCTGGTGATTGGCCCAAAGTCACCCAGCCGGCTTTCATGCCTAAGGTGGGACTAGAACTCTCCATCTCCTGGTGATTGGCCCAAAGTCACCCAATTGGCTTTCATGCCTAAGGCGGGACTAGAACTCATCATCTCCTGCTGATTGGTCCAAAGTCACCCTGTCGGCTTTTATGCCTAAGGCGGGACTAGAACTCACCCTCTCGTGGTGATTGGCCCAAAGTCACCCAATTGGCTTTCACGCCTAAGGCAGGACTAGAACTCACTGTCTCCTGGTGATTGGCCCAAAGTCACCCAGCTGGCTTTCATGCCTTAAGGTGGGACTAAAACTCACTGTCTCCTGCTGATTGGCCCAAAGTCACCCAATTGGCTTTCACGCCTAAGGTAGGACTAGAACTCACTGTCTCCTGGTGATTGGCCCAAAGTCACCCAATTGGCTTTCACGCCTAAGGCGGGACTAGAACTCACCGTCTCCTGCTGATTGGCCCAAAGTCACCCAGCCGGCTTTCATGCCTAAGGCAGGACTAGAACTCCCATCTCCTGATTTCTAGGCCATCCCAACCATACCAAACTGACTGTCTCCCTTCATCTATACCAGGGGTCAGCAACCTTAAACACATTTGGACCCGTTTCCCACAGAAAAGAAAACACCGGGAGCCACAAAACCCTTCCTGTGTCTGACAATTTTCCTGAGCGGCCACAGAACTAGCCTATGTAGCTGAATTAAATGTTCTGTTTTCTTCTGAAACTTTTCTTTTCTTGGACTTATCCATGGTTGGCCTGCCGGGGGTCGAAAAGCTCAATAAATCGTGTGCTGGCAGCTATCACATATTGGCGGTTGTAACGCATATTTTGAGTGACGCAGCAGAGGGGTGAAAGAGCCACATGCGGCTCCAGAGCCAAAAGTTGCTGACCCCTGATCTATACCTTTCATAGGTTGCAAGAACAAATGGAACATACATTTTAAATATCAGATCCCTGACAGTTAGGAAAAGCAAGTGACCAAACTATAAAATCTACTGATTTCATGTGAAATTCACTTGACCAATAAGTAAACCGGGATCCTAGATAACATCCCACAAGTGGTGAATTTATGGGTTACACGATTCTTTTCTCAGCTGGCTTAGCGTCTTTCTGAACACCTGCAAGCGTATTCAAGGACTTTCGAAAATAAAAATAAAAATAGGACCTTGGCTCAGAAGAACAAGAAAAACCATCTGTTCCGGAAGTTTTAAAAAGAGCCCTGGACTGCCACGTTAAAAATGCTAAGACGCGTTAGATGTGTTTGAAACAACAGTGAAGCCTAAAATTAGAAAGACACTCGGATTTGGGGAATGAACATAGCATTTTATAATTAGTAAAGCAATCCATGGCTGCTGGGAGCTGGGCAGGATTGTCTTCCTTCCGTCCGTCCGTCCCTCCCATCCTTCTTTCCTTTCGTTCTCTCCTTCTCTTTCTCTCCCTCTCTTCCTCCTTCTCTTCTTTCTTCTCGTTGTCTCTCCTTCTTCCTTCACTTTCCTTACTTGTCATTTTTTCTCTTTCTCTCTTCTTTCCCTCACTCTTTTTTCTTCCTTTCTCTTTTTCTTACTCTTTCTTCCTCTCTTCCTCTCTTTTTTCTTGCTCTTTCTTCCTGTCACTCTCTCTCTCTCCTTTCCCTCACTCTTGCTTTCTTCTCTTTTTCTTTTTCTCTTTTTCCTTGCTTTCTCTTTTTCTTTCTTTCTTCCTCTTTTTTCTTGCTCTTTCTTCCTGTCACTCTTTCTTTCTTCTCCTTTCTCTCGCTCTTGCTTTCTTCTCCTTTTTCTTCCTTTCTTCCTTTTTTCTTGCTCTTTCTTCCTGTCACTCTCTCTCTCATTTCCCTCGCTCTTGCTTTCTTCTCTTTTTCTTTTTCTCTTTTTCCTTGCTTTCTCTTTTTCTTTCTTTCTTCCTCTTTTTTCTTGCTCTTTCTTCCTGTCACTCTTTCTTTCTCTTTCTCTCGCTCTTGCTTTCTTCTCCTTTTTCTTCCTTTCTTCCTTTTTTCTTGCTCTTTCTTCCTGTCACTCTCTCTCTCTCCTTTCCCTCGCTCTCTTTCTCTCTTCTCTTTCCCTTTCTTTTCTTTCTTCCTCTTTTTTCTTGCTCTTCCTTCCTGTCACTTTCTCTCTCTCCTTTCTCTCGCTCTTGCTTTCTTCTCCTTTGTCTTTCTTTCTTTGTCTTTCTTTCTTCCTGCTCTTTCTTCCTGTCACTCTTTTTCTCTCTCCTTTCCCTCTTTCTTTCTTCTCTTTTTCTCTTTTCCTTTCTTTTCCTTCCTTTCTCTTTATTCTTTCTCTCTGTTTTTCTTCCTCTCCTTCTCTTACCCTTTCTTTCTCTTCTTTCCCTCGTTTGCTTTCTTTTTCTCTTTCTCTTTTCTTTCTCTTTCTTTTTTCCTTTCTCTCTCGTTTTCCTCCTCTCTCTCTCTCTCTTTCTCTCTCTCTTGTCATCTAAGTGACTTGGCAGTTTATCACAACATATTCAAACGACATTAAACACCCACTTCCCCATTGCCGCCCCCCCCTCCCAGGATCGCCAACACGGTCCCTCTCCGGCCGCCCCGTTTTTCCGCTGACTCCTCCTGACTCAGCAAAAGAAACCCTGGAAACCCAACCCAGGAAAGGCGTTGCACACGTGCGCGTGTGACTCACCAACGGCTCCTTCCACTCGGAAGGCAAGGGGGGGGGGAGCCAGCCGTTCCACGCGTGCAGACCACCCCCCCTTCCAACCAAGTGGCTCCATCTGAGTGGGGGTCCCCGCATTGGAAGCAGGATCCGCGGAAGGCGCCGGGGAAACGCTCGGGAAGGGGTTGGGGGCTCATCAGTCTCGAACCCCCACCCCCGTTTCCCCTGGAATGGTCCGCTCCGCCCAAACTTCCCCGAGTGCCTTTAATACGCGCGTTGGGGACCCTCCCAAGATGCGAGGAGCGGCGGCGCGAGTGGCGCGGAGGTGTTGGGAAAGGGCACCAAGCGGTGATCGCGGGCAGGGGCGGCAGCGCTGGCTCAGCATGGAAAGCGAAGGGAGCCGGAGCGTCCATTCCGACAACGTCTCCGAGGTCCACGAAGTGCCCATGCGGGTCATCATCAGGCCCATCCCGCCGGTACTGGACGAGGGGAAAGTGGAAAGTCTCGTGAAGACCATCCAGGTAGGGTCGGTTCCCACGACTCTGGGTCGGGGTTAGGACTTGACACGGGTTTCTCTCTTCCACGGTGGGGCTTCGATTGGAAAATTGGAATGATTGGATCGTCCGCTATAAAACGGCTTAGAGAAAGGAAGAGGAGGGGAACTCATCAATTTTGCAGATGATGCTAAGCTGGCAGGAATAGCCAACACCCTAGATCAGGGGTCTTCAAACTTGGCCACTTTAAGACTTGTGGACTTCAACTCCCAGAATTCTCTGTGCTGGCTGGAGAATTCTGGGAGTTGAAGTCCACAAGTCTTAAAGTGGCCAAGTGTGAAGACCCTTGCCCTAGATGATAGGCTCAAGAGCCAGACGGACTGGCTGGAGAATTCTGGGAGTTGAAGTCCACAAGTCTTAAAGTGGCCAAATTTGAAGACCCTTGCCCTAGATGATAGGCTCAAGAGGCAGATGGACTGGCTGGAGAATTCTGGGAGTTGAAGTCCACAAGTCTTCAAGTGCCCAAGTTCGAAGACCCCTGCCCTAGATGATAGGCTCAAGAGCCAGATGGACTGGCTGGAGAATTCTGGGAGTTGAAGTCCACAAGTCTTAAAGTGGCCAAGTTCGAAGACCCCTGCCCTAGATGATAGGCTCAAGAGCCAGCTGTGCTGGCTGGAGAATTCTGGGAGTTGAAGTCCACAAGTCTTAAAGTGTCCAAGTTTGAAGACCCCTGCCCTAGATGATAGGCTCAAGAGCCAGCTGTGCTGGCTGGAGAATTCTGGGAGTTGAAGTCCACAAGTCTTAAAGTGGCCAAGTTTGAAGACCCTTGCCCTAGATGATAGGCTCAAGAGCCAGATGGACTGGCTGGAGAATTCTGGGAGTTGAAGTCCACAAGTCTTAAAGTGGCCAAGTTTGAAGACCCCTGCCCTAGATGATAGGCTCAAGAGCCAGATGGACCTTGATAGACTTGAACCCTGGGCCCTATCTAACAAAATGTAGAGAAAAGTAAAGTCTTAATACTTGGGCAAGAAAAATCCAAAATACACACAGAGACTGGCTGAAACAAGGCTTAAGAGTAACTCTTAATAGTAATAGTAACTCTGAGAGGGATCTCCAAGTCTTAATGGACAACCTGTTAAATAGGAGCCAATAGCGTGCGGCGGCAGCCAAAAAACCCCATGCAATCCTAAAATGCATGAACAGAGGGATACAATCAAGATCAAGGGAGGTACTAAGACCACCCTATAAAGCCCTAGTAAGACTACACCTAGAGTACTGCATCCAGTTTTGGTCACCACGCTATAAAAAGGATGTGGAGACCAGTGGTGGGTTTCAAAAATTTTTACGACTGATTTTGTGGGTGTGGCTTGGTGGGCATGGCAGGGGAAGGTTACTGCAAAATCCCCATTTCCTCCCTGGGATTCTCTGCCTCCCAAGCTGAGAATAGATGGGGGTGGTGGGCCAGTCAGAATTTTTACTACCTACCTACCTACCTACCTACTTATTTATATTTTATTTTATTTTATTATTTTATTTTATTATATTTTATTTTATTTTATTTTATTATTATTTTATTTTTATTTTATTATTTTATTTTTTATTTTTTATTTTATTTTATTTTATTTTATTTTATTATTTTATTTTATTATTTTATTTTATTTTATTTTATTTTATTTTATTTTATTTTATTTTATTTTATTTTATTTTATTTTATTTTATTTTATTTTATTTTATTTTATTTTATTTTATTATTTTATTTTATTTTATTATTATTTTATTTTATTTCTATACCGCCTTTCTCCCGTAGGAGTCAAGGCGGTGTACAGTCAAGAGAAAATATAGATACACAAACATCATAAACTTGCTAATTAAAATTATAACTTAGTTTGGCCCACTTAAATAGAACCCAAAATTAGATAACATTTTAAAATCATTCACAAGTTCATATGTTTAGCCCCGCCTGTTGGAACATCAGGGTCTTAAGGGCACGGATGAAAGCACGGAGATCAGGGATATTTCGTATATCAGGGGGCAGCTCATTCCAAAGGGTTGGAGCCCTCACAGAGAAGGCCCTCCCCCTGGGAGTCGCCAGTCGGCACAATTTGACTGACGGTACCCTGAGTAGTCCCTCCCTATGAGAACGAACTGGTCAGTGGGAGGCTATCTGTGGCAAAAGACGGTCTCGTAAGTACCCAGGTCCTAAGCCATGGAGCGCTTTAAAGGTGATAACTAACACCTTGAATCGCACCCAGAAGACCACCGGGAGCCAGTGCAGCTCGCGTAGGAGAGGTGTTACATGCGCCCATAATCACCTGCGCGGCTACATTCTGGACCAGTTGGAGCCTCCGGGTGCTCTTCAAGAGGAGTTCCATATAGAGAGCATTGCAGTAGTCCATACGGGAGGTGACTAGGGCATGAGGGACTGTGCGCAAGGCGTCCCAATCCAGAAAGTAGTTCTCTGAACTACTCAACATTTCCGATACCGGTTCTCCAGAAGTGGTCAGAACCTGCTGAAACCCACCTCTTGAGACTAAAACATAGACTGGAGGCTAAAACACACAATGAACGGTTGCAGGAACTGGGCCTGGCTAGTCTAGTGAAGAGAAGGACCAGGGGAGACAGGAGAACATCTTCCAATATTTGAGGGGCTGCCCCAGAGAGGAAGGGGGTCAAGCTATTCTCCAAAGCACCTGAAGGCCACACAAGAAATAATGGATGGAAGCTGATCAGGGAGAAGTTCAACCTAGAAATAAGGAGGAATTTCCTGACAGTGAGAACAATCAATCCATGGAACAGGATTTTCCTTCAGAAATTGTGGGAGCTTCATCACTGGAGGCTTTCAAGAAGAGGCTGGACTGCCATCTGTCAGAAATGGTGTACGGTATCCAGCTTGGGTGAGGGGTTGGACTAGATGACCAACAAGATCCCTTCCAATTCCGTTAATTTGTATCTGTATCTAAACTGTGGGATGTTGCAACCATTGTCACATTCGTCAGTGCCATTGTAACTTTAAATGGTTGCTGAACGAATGGTGGTTAATTCCAGGACTACTTTTATAGTACAATTCTGGGATTTCCTGGTGGCCTCCCATCCCTGGGCTAGCCAGCTCTGACTTCTTTAACTTCTCAAAATTGGCTCAGGCTGGTGAGATGCTGCCCCCTAGTGGACATTAGATTTTTTAGATTTTATTCAATTTCTATACCGCCCTTCTCGTGAAGGACTCAGGGCGGTGCACAGCCAAACAATAAAACAAGTCCAAGTACAAAATTTAAAAACATTTTAAGAACGGATTAAACCCTTGGCCTAATTATTAAAAAGATAAACCCCAATTAAAAATCATGTCTAGGCCAGCCTCGCTTGTTGGAACAATAGCGTCTTGAGGGCATGGCGACAGGTGCGTAGGTCAGGGATCATCCGTATCTCCGGGGGCAGTTCGTTCCAGAGGGCAGGTGCACCCACAGAGAAGGTTCATGCAAGAGAGGAGGCTGGAATCTCCTCCTCCGAGGTCCCTTTCAGCTCTGTTATTTCCGTAATGTGTTGAACCACAGAGTAGCCTCTGAGGATATATAGATAGAGTGACACCTTATTATTGAGTGGTTCCCCAGGAGACAAGGAAGGCCTGTATGGGAAAATCGGTCCTTCAAGGAGTGGAATCGATTCAGTTTATATATAGAGGCAAGAGAGAGGGCAGGGAAAGGAAGGGAACGGATAGAGGGAAAGAGAAGGGAAGGAAGGAAAAAGAAGAAAGAAAAAAGGAAGGAAGGAAGGAAGGAGAAAGAGAGAAAAAGAAAGACAGAAAGAGAGAGAGAAAGGAAGGAAGAGAGAAAAAGAAGGAAAGAGAGAAAGAATGAAAAAGAAAAATAGAAAGAAAGAGAAGAGCGAAAGGGAAGGGAAGGAAGGAAAAAGAAAGAAAAAAGGAAAGAAGGAAGGAGAAAGAGAGAAAAAGAAAGACAGAAAGAGAGAGAGAGAAAGGAAGGAAGAGAGAGAAAAAGAAGGAAAGAGAAAGAATGAAAAAGAAAAATAGAAAGAAAGAAAGAGAAGGAGGGAAAGAAGGAAGGGAAAGAAGGATGGAAAGAAAGAAAAAAGAAAGGAAAAAGAAGTAAAGAAGGGGAAAAAAAGAAAGATGAAAGAGAACGAAAGATAAGTAAGTAAGTAAGTTTTCTTAGAACAATCCCACAGATTCCCAATAGGAAATGATTTTCTTTCAGGGGGGGGGGATGTCTGTCATTCGCAAACTGCCCCTTCCTCTTGCGTTACGGACAATCTTTTTCTCCCTGCTGCCTTACTTTATTCTTCCCTTTTCGGTTTCTAACACAAAATCTGCTCAGGACAGAACCTCAGCTGCATTCCCTGTAGTAATTTTTTAAATCCAATTTTAATATTCTTTTAATATTTGAACTTGCCACTGTGACTTGACTCGGTGAGCCGAGGAATACCTGCCAAGTTATAAGGGGGATTCTTTCATTCCTGTGATTCATTCGTTCGAGCTAATCATCTCTCTCTCTCCTTCTCTCCCTCCTTCCTTTCTTTTTTTCCCTTTTTTTAGGAGGAACCTGACCGGGTCCCCCCAATTGACGTCCTCTGGATCAAAGGCAGGGAAGGAGGGGATTACTACTACTCCTTCGGAGGTTGCCACCGTTACGCGGCCTACAAGCGCTTGAATAAGGAGACTATCCCGGCTAAGATTATCCGGTCGAACCTCAGCGACCTACGGACTTACCTGGGCTCTTCTCTCCCCGACTTGCGGTAGGTGGGGGCTTTCTCCTGCCTCCCCACCCACCCATCCCCACCCCCATTTCCAGAACTGTTGTGACCCAGGCCCATGTAGTTGATATTAAATGCAAAACAGTTCCAAAAAACAAACAGATTTTATTAAAACAGCTGAGAATGAGCTCATTCTCGGCGTATTCTAAATGAAATGAAAGCAAAGTCCTCAAAACACCAGTCTTTAGTTTATCACCGACCTTGGGATAATTAGGCAAACTGCCAAAGGCTTTTCTGAGCAACGTTTCAGGAACAGAAGATGCTGACAAGAAAGAAATACATCCAAACACGAAGCAAATCTCTCAACGGTTGTTTTCCAGCAAAGAGGCCAAGAGCCGTTACTGGTCTTTTAAGCCTTATGGGAGGGGCCAGTCATCTCTTGGCCTTACTCCTGAGTCGTCCTCTCTGCTTTAGCTGCCTTCTGGCAGCTCTTTTCATGCGTGCACTAAGAACAGGCTCCTCCTGTTCCTCTGCCTCTCTACTGTCAGTCTCTGGAGGCTCCGGAGGCCACACATCGCTCTCAGATGGCCGTGGCCCCATCTCTGCCTCCGACGCAGAGCCCTCATCTGGGCCTTCTCCAGCCTCCAGGACTGGCCCATGTTCTTCCTCAGCCTCATCGCTCTCCGACTCCGTTACCAACTCTGCAGGCTGCTGGCGGACCACAACAAGAACATCCATGGACCTTCTGAATCTTGGAGATGATCTGGACACAAGGATCCGTCTTTGTCTCCCTTTGCCTGACCTTCAAACGATGAGGGCTAGCGGTCTGATTTTTGTCTGCTGATTTTTGTCCGCTGTTTCTCAACCACTTGAAGATGGGTATGGACTTCAGCTCCCAGAATTCCCCAGCCAGCCATTGTAAAAATCCAGACGCCCTCCAGATGGCGGCAGAGTGAAAAGGATGTTCTGTATTGCTTTGCCGCAACTCTTTGCCATGGCTGGCTGAGGAATTCTGGGAGTTGAAGTTCACATACCTTCAAGTGACCAAGCTGCATTGGTTGGCTAGAGAATTCTGGGAGTTGAAGTCCACCCGTCTTCAAGTGGCCACAGCACGCAGCTGGCTAAGGAATTCTGGGAGTTGAAGTCCACCCATTTTCAAGTGGGTAACACTGGCCCACCCAATAAGAGCCCAGAACAATGAATGGTTAGTGCTTGGTTGTGAACAATTGGCTAAGCTACGATTGTGGTATTGTGTCTCAGAAGTAAATAGTTTTTATTTTTTTATATATATAAAATATATATGCTGTCTGTCTCGTCTTCAATGACTCTTGTCTCATGGCATGCAGCCATGCAGGCTGGGGAAGATGGGAGCTGTAATCCAACCTGATCAGAAAAGCCACTCGTTGTGGGACAAAAAAAGAACGGAGACTGAACAGGACAGTGCACTACCCAACCACCGCCACCAGAGGGCAGGAAAGAGAGACAGAGCATCCTTAACTCACTCTGCTGCCATCTAGAGGGCATCTGGATTTGACAAGGTCTGATTTGGTAGCTCTTGGTCAACTCCCATGACATTCATGGAGACCGGAACCTGTCTCACAAGCTTCTTCCCTGAAAAAATGGGAGAGTTGCCCATTGAAATTGGGATTTAAATCTATCAAAGTCAAGGAGGAAAGTTTGCACAGAAGAGTTAGAACCGTGATGGCGAACATATGGCACGCATGCCACCTGTGGCCATATCAGTGGGCACACAAGCTCAGTTCCAGCACTCATGAGTATGCCGGCCAGTAATTTTCGAGCCTTCTGGGCCCACCAGAAGTAGGGAAACGGGCTGTTTCCTGCCTCCGGAGGACCTCGGGGAGGTGGTGGGGAAGGCCTGTTTTTGCCCTCCCCAGACTCCTAGAAAGGCTCTGGAGTCAGGTGAGAGAGAAAAACGGGGCTACCGGCCCATTGCATGCCAGGAGCGGGTGGGTGGGGGGAGCAGGGGTGTGTGTGCATGCACGGGGGTGAGGCGCATAGAATTATGGGTGTGGGCACATGCGCAACCTTCCCCCCCCCGGCACACTGGCAAAAAGTTTAGCCATCACTGAGTTAGAATATAGGTAGTCCTTGACTTAACAATCACAATTGAGCCCAAACTTTTCTGTTGCGAAGCGAGACAGTTGTTAAATACATTTTTTGCCCCATTTTACAAAAGTTTCTTGCCACAGTCGTTAAGTGAGTCACACGGTCGTTAAATGCATCTGGCTTCCCCCCAATTGACTTTGCTCATCTGAAGGTCGCCAAAGGGGATCGCACGTGACCTTGGGGACACTACGACCGTCATAAATAGGAGTCCGTTGCCAAGCGTCCGAATTTGGATCCCGGGGATGCTGCAATGGCCATAAAGTGTGAAAAACGATCGTGAGTCACTCTTTTTCAGTGCTATTGTAGCTTCAAATGGTCACTAAGTGAATCATCATAAATCGAGGACTATCTGCAATGGCATGAAAAATTAGGAGGTGGGATGATTAGGGGGTTTTGGCACATGGATTCTCGCTCCCCCACCTGCCGTAATATATAGTTAGTCCTCAACTTACGACCAGTTGCTTGGCAAATGTTCAAAGTTATGACGGACCTTCCTGGGGGCACTTACAATCTGGATTCAAACTTCCAACAGCTTAGCCCCACAGACAGGTAGTCCTCGACTTACAGCAGTTCGCTTAGTGACCGTCCGAAGTTACAACGGAACTGAGAAAAGTGACTTGTGACCGTTTTTCACACTTAACGGCCGTTGCAGCATTCCCCAGGATCACGCGATTTACATCCAGATGCTTGACAGCCGACTCACATTTACGACGGTCGCCGGGATCCCCTTTTGCGACCTTCTGACAAGCAAAATCAATGGGGGGAAGCCGGATTCACTCATTTAACAACTGCGGCAATTCGCTTAACGACCCTGGCGAGAAAGGTCGTAAAATAGGACAAAGGTCACTTGACAGATTTCTCACTTAGCAGCATAAATGTTGGTCCTCCATTGTGGTCGTAAGTCGAAGACTTTTGGACCCTTGGCAACATTAAAATCAGTTTTTAGTGTCCTGTGGGGAAAAAAGACTGTATTTGATGCTGTTTTTTCCAAAAATTGACTTTTCTTTCCAGGTTTTTTTTTTGAAAATCTAATCCATGGAGAACTTAATGGTTCGCTTACCGACGGTGGCATTCGCTTCATCGTCGGAAAGCTAAAAAAAATAGTTGCAAAAGCAGATCAGTCGAATGAGAGGGAAGTTCTGGGGTTCAAGGGAGAAGATGGGGCTCTGGGTTAGGCCAGGGTGCCTTGCCTGGAAACCCCCCCCCCAAATGTTTGCATTTTGGTGGCTTCCGTTCCTAGAAAAGTGGGGTGCGAGTGGAAGGGGGGGCAAGAGCAAAAGAAATCCCTTTCTTCCCAAAAAGATCCAGCAGGGGGCGCTCTTTTCCTGCCGAGAAAGAAAATTCAGCTGCTTCCCAGTTTCCTTGTGGCAAAGGCCGGATCTGAAATTGGAGCTCGCTGAAGATTCGCCAAAATCTTTTTCCTTCTTGGTTATTTCTCTTTCCTTCTTGCTTTTTTGAAATGCAATCATGCTATAAACGAAGCGTTACTGGGGTGAGGATGGCACCATGCTTCGGAACCAGCAGACGGCTCAATTTTTCCCACAACGACAACCCTGTAGGTGGCTTGGGCTGCGAGAAAAGGGACTGGACCACAGTCACCCCACAGAGTTTCGTGTCTAAAGCGGGACTAGAACTCCCAGTCTCCTGGTGATTGGCCCAAAGTCACCCAGAGAGCTTTCATGCCTAAGGCGGGACTAGAATTCACAGTCTCCTGGTGATTGGCCCAAAGTCACCCAGCTGGCTTTCATACCTAAGGCAGGACTAGAACTCCCAGTCTCCTGGTGATTGGCCCAAAGTCACCCAGAGAGCTTTCATACCTAAGGCAGGACTAGAATTCCCAGTCTCCTTGTGATTGGCCCATTGACGTTTCTTACCAGCCAGTCACAAAGGGGGAACACGTGACACACACACACACACACATACGAGGGGGGGGACACTAAAACCGTCGTAAATATGAATCGGTGACCCAGCGTCTGAATTTTGATCCCGCCACTGTGGAGATGCTGCAACGGTCGTAAGTGTGAAGCACCGCTTTAAATCACTTTTTTTTCCCCCAGCGCCTTTGCAACTTCGGCTACTAAATGGACTGTGGTAAAGCTGAGGGCTGTAACAGAGTTGGAAGGGACCTTGGAGGTCATCTAGTCCAACCCCCTGCCCAGGAAGAGACTGGAGTGACAGATGGCACTCCAGTCTCTTCTTGAGAGTCTCAAGGTACCTGTCGGGCGAGCCCGTGGGCGCCACGTTGCAAATGCCACCCTTCCATAAAAACTTGCCCTGCATTTCCCACAATCGAAAGCTGAGTTTATTAACCATTTCCTCCGCAGTGTCGCCAGAGCGGAAGGAAGGAGAGAGAGAAAGGGGGGGTCTCCTTCCCTTTCGGAGGAGGAGGAGGCTGGGGGGGAGGGCTGGCCCCATGGCATCAAAGCCTCCCGCCCTACAGAGGAAACATGGTGGGCCCTTATGTAAGGGAAGACCCCCCACCCCTCCCCAGCTGCATCTCCCTGGAGGGTGATAAATTTTCCTACAGTAGCTTCCCGACCTTTTTAAGTTTCCTCTGTTGGAGAACACAGGGAGGGGGTCCCTCCAACAGCCTGCGGCGCGAAGGGCCCGAAGACCCCATTTTAGCAGGGAGGGGGACCCTCCCCAAACAGAGGACGAGGCTGCCGTCAGCCAAGGGGAAACGGCGCCTTGTCAGCTCCTTCAAGGACCGGATGCGGCCAGGGGTAGCCGATGTTGCCGTGTCCATTTTTTGGCAGATAAAAGTCCAGTCTCCCAACTGGACGGTGGGTTAACACTCCCCCCCCTCGTCGCCCCCCCTCCCCTAGGTAGATTTCTTTGTAACTGTACAGAAATGGTTTGCTTTCTGGACTTCTTTTTTTTTTCTTCCAAGTTTCTAATCGGTGGGATCGCCAGGTGGTCTCCCATCCAGCCCCAAAGCAAGTTCTCTTTCCAAAATCAGCGCAGGGGAGCTAGATTTTTGCTCTGCTCTTACTGCCGCTAAGTGGTTTTTCATAGGACCGTCCTGTTTTTATCGGCAGGCGCCACTCGAGATGTTTTACTTCAAGGCAGTGCTGGGTTTGCCCTCCTAACTACAGCCCTTCGAGGTAGGCTAGAGGGGACAGGAAATGACCGTTTTTCTCAGCAGTTTTCTCCCACAGTTTTTGCTGCACTCCTTCCCTTGGGACTGGCTTATGTTGTTAAGTGAGACAGTTGTTAAGCGAGTTTTATCCCCTTTCGCAAGCTTTCCTGGCACCGTTGTTTAAGTGAAGTGATTCTTCAAGGGAGCCTGGATAGCTCAGCAGACTGAAGCATTGTAATTAAACACCAGTTGTCTGCAATGACTGTTAAGTTCGAATCTCCCCAGGCTCAAGGTTGACTCAGCCTTCCATCCTTTCTAAGGTAGGTCAATTGAGGACCCGGATTGTGGGGGCAATAAGCTGACTTTGTATAAAATATACAAAAGTATGAAGGCTATTGCTTAACGCATTGTAAGCCACCCTGAGTCTCTGGAGAAGGGCGGCATATAAATCAATTTTTTTAAAAAAAAGAAGAAAGAAAGAAAGAAAGGAAAAGGAAAGAAAGAAAGAAAGAAAGAAAGAAGAGCATTCAGCTGCCTGCAATTACTGTAAGTTCAAATCCCACCAGGCTCAAGGTTGACTCAGCCTTCCATCCTTTCTAAGGTAGGTCAATTGAGGACCCAGTTTGTGGGGGCAATAAGCTGACTTTGTATAAAATATACAAAAGTATGAAGGCTATTGCTTAACGCATTGTAAGCCTCCCTGAGTCTCCGGAGAAGGGCGGCATATAAATCAAATTTTAAAAAAACAAAAAACGGTGACAATACACAACAGCATCCTCGTTTTCTGGTTAGTGGGTGAAGATATACAAATTCTCTGGATAGCTCTGCAGACTAAGCACCCTAATTAACATCCAGCTGTCTGCAATTACTCCATGTTCGAATCTCACCAGGCTGAAGGTTGACTCAGCCTTCCATCCTTTCTAAGGTAGGTCAATTGAGGACCCAGTTTGTGGGGGCAATAAGCTGACTTTGTATAAAATATACAAAAGTATGAAGGCTATTGCTTAACGCATTGTAAGCCGCCCTGAGTCTCCAGAGAAGGACGGCATATAAATCAATTTTTTTAAAAAAAAGCCGGGCGGTCATTAAGTGAGTCATGACCAATTTGACAACTTTTTTGCCACATCGGTGCGGTTGCTAGGTGAATTGGGAGGTTGTTAAGTGAATCTGGCTTCCCCAATTAACTTTGCTTGCATGAGGACAGCTCCATAAGGATGCTGCGGTGGTGGAAAGTGTGAGGACCGGTCACAAATTGTGTTCCCTTCGCTGCCACGGTCGCTTCGAATCAAAGGTCTGCAGAGGTGTCCCCGTTTTCATGGCACTGAGATACAGAATACAGGGAGTCCTCGACTTACGACCACAAATGGAGCCTAAAAATGTCTGCTACTTGAGCGAGGCAGTGAGGTTAAGTGAGTGTCGTCCCACTTTACGACATTTCTTGCCACCGTTGTTAAGTGAATTGTGGCAGTTGTGAAATTAGCCTCATGGTTGTTAAGTGAACCTGGCTTTCCCATGGACTTTGCCTGTCGGAAGATCACAAAAAGGTGGTCACGTGACCCTCGGGATACGGCGACTGTCATAAATAGGAGTGTCCGAATTTTGACCATGTAACCGTGAGGATGTCTGCAGCGGTCATAAGTGTGAAACTTAGGTGACCCTGGTGACTTTTTTCAGTGCCGTTGTAACTTCAAACGGTCACTAAATGAACTGTTGTAAGTCAAGGACTACCTGTAAGAGAGTTGGAAGGGACCTTGGAGGTCCTCTAGTCTAGCCCAACCCCTTGCTAGAGAAGGAGGAGAAGGAGAAGGAGAAGGAGGAGGAGGAAGGAGAAGGAGGAGAGGAGAAGGAGAAGGAGAAGGAGAGGAGAAGGAGAAGGAGAAGGAGAAGGAGAAGGAGAAGGAGAAGGAGAAGGAGAAGGAGAAGAGAGAAGGAGAAGGAGGAGAAGAAGGAGAAGGAGAAGGAGAAGGAGAAGGAGAGGAGAAGAAGGAGAAGGAGGAGAGGAGAGGAGAAGGAGGAGAGGAGAAGGAGAAGGAGAGGAGAAGGAGAGGAGAAGAAAGAGAAGGAGGAGAGGAGAAGGAGGAGAGGAGAAGGAAAAGGAGGAGAAGAAGGAGAAGGAGAAGGAGAAGGAGAAGGAGAAGGAGAACACAATTATGGGTCCTTGGTGCTTTGGTCTGTAGAATTGGACTGTAGGGCCTCTGAGCTTGGTGCTTTTCTTCCAAACATTTCATTATCCAGCTAGGTAACATCATCAGTTCTGGAAGAGAGTAGGGTTTATGGAGAGGAGGAGGAGGAGGAGGAGGAGAGTGTCACTGCGTTTTTGTATTGACCAGCTGAGCTCTTATTTCTGGACTTTCAGACTTACCGTAGCTTGCCGAGTTCTTATCTCTAATCTACTGCGCATGTCTACATTCCTTTTCTTCTTCTCTAAAACTTTTCTTTGTTCTCCAGCCAAGAGAGGTCAGGCTGGGATCGTTTCCAAAATGTAACTACTTTAGATAGTGAGATGTTTTATTTTCTTTATGACAAATAAATACGAGTTTAATTAGAAAATGTATAGTATACACAAAGGAAGTGTAGACAAGGAAGAAGCCACGATTCCATCTCTAATTGAGGGCAATTACCCCGGTCAAGGTAACGGGGCTGATTGCCTCTCTGACAGAGAGGAAGAAGGAGAAGGAGAAGGAGAAGGAGAAGGAGAAGGAGAAGGAGAAGGAGAAGGAGAAGGAGAAGGAGAAGGAGAAGGAGAAGGAGAAGGAGAAGGAGAAGGAGACAACTTGGAGGTCTTCTACTCCAATCCCCTATACCAGTGGCCTCTCAGTCTCTTCTTAAAAACCTCTGGTGTTGGAGTTCTGGTGGCAAGCAGTTCCACTGATGAATTCTTCTCGCTGTCTGTAAATTTCTCCTTAATTCCAGGTTGCTTCTCTCGTTGGTTAGTTTCCATCCGTTGCTTCTTCTTCTTCCTTCTGGTGCTTTGAAGAACAGGCTGACACCCGCCCATCCTCCCCCCTTCATTCTGGTTTTTCTAACTTCAATAAAACAAAGCTCTGTGACCTCAGACCCTCCCCTCTATCCGTCATTTAGAAATATCTCTTCCCCCCCACTCCCCTTTTTATTTCTCCCGTCACATTTTAGTTCTAGTGGTCAAATTTCAAATAAACAACAGCCGGTCAAATGACATAGCAAACAACTTGCTAGGTTTGAAAATAGTTTATCTACTTCTTTGAGCCAAGGCAGAAAATTGGACTGATCCAGGAAACTGATCTGTTTTCAGGGAGTCCTCACCTTACAACAGTTTGTTTAATCACTGTTCAAAGTCACAAAGGCACTGAAAAAAGAGAATTATGACCGTTTTTTTTTTTTACACTTCCAAATGCATCACTTGATCATCACTTCCGTTGCATCATCGCCGAGCTCACGGGATCAAAATTCGGACGCTCGGCAACTGACTCATATTTATGACGGTCGCAGCGTCCCGGGTTATTTTAAGAAGGTTGCAACGTCCAGGGATCATGTGATTCCGCTTTTGTGACCTTCCGACCAGCAGAGTCAATGGGGAAGCGAGATTCCCTTAACAGAGCCCGGTAGCTCAGCAGACTAAAAAAGCATTGTGATTAACACCAGTTGTCTGCAATTATTACAAGTTCGAGGCTCACGGTTGACTCAGCCTTCCATCCTTTCTAAGGTAGGTAAAATGAGGACCCAGTTTGTGGGGGCAATAAGCTGTATAAAAATATATATACAAAAGTATGAAGGCTATTGCTTAACGCATTGTAAGCCGCCCTGAGTCTCTGGAGAAGGGCGGCATATAAATCAATTTTAAAAAAGAAGAAGGAAGGAAGGAAGGAAGGAAGGAAGGAAGGAAGGAAGGAAGGAAGGAAGGAAGAAGGAAGGAAGGAAGAAAGGAAAGAAAGAAAGAAAGAAAGAAAGAAAGAAAGAAAGAAAGAAAGAAAGAAAGAAAGAAAGAAAGAAAGAAAGAAAGAAAGAAAGAAAGAAAACATTCAGTTGCCTGCAATTATTGTAAGTTCAAATCCCACCAGGCTCAAGGTTGACTCAGCCTTCCATCCTTTCTAAGGTAGGTCAATTGAGGACCCGGTTTGTGGAGGCAATAAGCTGACTTTGTAAAATATACAAAAGTAGGAAGGCTATTGCTTAACGCATTGTAAGCCCCCCTGAGTCTCCGGAGAAGGGCGGCATATAAATCTAATTAAAAAAACCCAAACAGCCATGTGACTCACTGTTCAGTGGTTCGTTTAACGACTATGCCAAGGAAGCTTGTGAAATGGGACAAAACATACTTAACAAAGGCCTTGCTTAGTGTTGTGGCCCGTCAGTGGCCTGTGCAGCTAGTAGCTGATTCCGACAACGAGGAGGCTGGTGTGGTGCTGCACCAGCAGCCTGTGCAGTTGGCACTCGAGTCAGACAATGAGGAGGCTGGAGAAGAGGTGGTGCCAGAGGCGGGGATTCAGCCAGGGCCTTCAGAACCTCCAGAAGCTTCCATGGGTGAAGAGGATGAAGAGGAGGAGCCTCTTCTCGATGCACGGACGCGCAGAGCTGCCAAAAGGCAGGAGTGGCTCCTCAGAAGGAGGTCTTCTCAAGAGTAAGGCTTGGGGATAATTGGCCACTCCCTTAGCCTATTTAAGGAGGAACGCCAATTGAAACAATTTGTAGGGAACAACTTCAGTTCACTCTCCTTCGCTTCTGGATTCTCTGCAAAATTGCTTCTGTTCTTTCTGCCAACCTTAGTAAGATTGTGATTACTTTAGCTTTGGTTTCTTGGAGGCTGTTAAGAACGTTTCTTAACAGCCTTTGTTTTGAAAAAGACTGAGTTATTTTAGTAAATTCAGTTTTGTACAAACTGTGTGTGTCCTGTGTTCTTTGGGGTCCGTAGCTGGGGCAGAACTTTTAGGAACATAAATTTGACGTTCCCGTTATGGTCATACTTCGAGGACTACCCGTAGTCTGTGGGATGCTATGAAGTCAGGATTTGAATTCAGTCCACCAGCAGGTCTTCGAGAGTTCCACATGAACAGAACAGAACAGAGAATACAGAACAAATAGAATACAGACAGGAATGGGATGGATTCTGGTTTATTCAGCTCCTCGTAAGAGCAATCCTGAGACAAATTTCACAACTGTTTTACGAGGAAATCTTCCCCAAATCCAAGATTTAAGAAGAAGAACGGAATCCCCCAAGCAGCTTTGTTCTACCCTGGAACGAAAGGGTTTGGGCAGCTGAGGTCATTTGTCAGCTGGGGGTCCTCGCGGCCCTTCCAGGTCAGGCTACCATAGGGGAGACAGGTGGGTGGACGGACAGGAACCCCCTGCCCCGAGATTAATGATCCCAGCCACTCCTCTTCCCCTCTTCCCTGCCGAAAGCCCAGCAGTCTTCTTCCCTGGTTCAAATATCTTGCTATACTGAAAGGGTATATACTGATATCTGTGGAACTCACTGCTACAAGATATGGTCTCCAGCATGGATGAACTGAGAACAGGATTACCGCATAGCTCCCAACGACCGGTAAGATCCCACAGAGTTGGTCTCCTCCGGGTCCCGTCAGCTAAACAATGTCGGTTGGCGGGCCCGCGGGGGAGGGCCTACTCTGTGGCTGCCCCGGCTCTCTGGAACCAACTACCCCCTGAGGTCCGGACTGCCCCCAACCCTGCTGGCCTTCTGGAAAGCGGTGAAGATCTGGCTCTTCCGGCAGACTTGGGGCCGTTGATCTCGCTACGGTGATCTTGCGAGACCCGACCACGAATCAGAGTGTATAGGTTTTAATGTTTTCTTTTTAAACTTTCGCATGGGATATTGCTCGCATTGTTTTATTCTTTGTTGTTAGCCGCCCAGAGTCCCTCGGGAGTTGGGCGGCATAACAATATGACAAATAAATAAATAAATAAATAAATAAATAAATAAATAAATAAATAAATAAATAAATAAATAAGATTACAAACAAACTTTTCCACCCCACCTTTTCTGTTCCTTGTTTCCTTGTGGGAATCTGGCAAGGAATATTGGGAATCCCTCCCTCCCTCCCTCTCTTCCTTCCCTCTTTCCTTCATTTCTTCCTTCTCCCCATCTGCCTGCCACCTCTTTTTCTCCTTCCCTCCCCCTCCTCCTTTTCCTTCCTTCCTTCCTTCCTTTTCTTCCTTCCTTCTTTCCTTCATTTCCTTCATTTCCTTCCTTCTCCCCATCTGCCTGCCACCTCTCCATCTCCTTCCCTGCCCCTCCCCCTTTCCTTACTTCTTTCCTTCCTTTTGTTCCTTCCTTTCCTTCCTTTCCTTCCTTCTTTCCTTCATTTCCTTCATTTTCCCCATCTGTCTGCCACCTCTCTTTCTCCTTCCCTGCCCCTCCCCCTTTCCTTACTTCTTTCCTTCCTTTTGTTCCTTCCTTTCCTTCCTTTCCTTCCTTCTTTCCTTCATTTCCTTCATTTTCCCCATCTGTCTGCCACCTCTCTTTCTCCTTCCCTCCCCCTCCTCCTTTTCCTTCCTTCCTTCCTTTTCTTCCTTCCTTTCCTTCCTTTCCTTCATTCTTTCCTTCATTTCCTTCATTTCCTTCCTTCTCCCCATCTGCCTGCCACCTCTCCTTCTCCTTCCCTGCCCCTCCCCTTTTCCTTCCTTCCTTCCTTCCTTCCTTCCTTCCTTCCTTCCTTCCTTCCTTCCTTCCTTCCTTCCTTCCTTCCTTCCTTCCTTTCCTTCCTTTCCTTCTTCCTTTTCTTCCTTTCCTTCTTTTCCTTCCTTCTCCCCATCTGCCTCCCTCCTTTCCTTCTCCTGCCCTCCCCCTCCTTTTTCCTTCCTTCCTTCCTTCCTTCCTTCCTTCCTTCCTTCCTTCCTTCCTTCCTTCCTTTCCTTCCTTCTCCCCATCTGCCTCTCACCTCTCCTTTCTCCTTCTCTTTCCCTTTCCCTCCTCCCTTTCCTTCCTTCCTTCCTTCCTTGCAGACAAGAGCATGATTAAAGACCTGGACACTAAGACATATGAAGAAAAGCTGCAGGAACTGGGGATGGCCAGTCTGGGGAAGAGAAGGACTAGGGGTGACACGATAGCAGTCTTCCAGTATTTGAGGGACTGCCCCAAAGAAGGGGGGGGTCAAATTATTCTCCAAAGCACCAGAAGGCAGGACAAGAAGCAACAGATGGAAAGTCATCAAGGAAAGAAGCAACCTGGAATTCAGGAGAAACTTCCTAACAGGGAGGACAAGTAACCGGTGGAACACCTGGCCACCAGAAGTGGTAGGTGCTCCATCAATGGAGGTTTTTAAGAAGAGACTGGACAGGCACAGGGTCTCCTGTGGAAGCAGGAATTTGGACCATAAAACCTCCAACATCCCTCCCAACTCTATTCTATTCTGCGGGGGGGGGGGGGGTGCTCAGAAAACCCCAGGACACCCATCAACTTAACCCAAAACGAAGGAAGGAAAACACTTTTTGGGGGGAGTCTGGGGTGGGATGGGGGATATAGGGAGGAAGGAAAGCATGACATGACCCCCTCCCCTTTCCCCCGTCCTCTTCCCTGCTCCGGGGGGGGGGGGGTGGGGGGGGACCCTGGCCTGAAAAGTTGTAGGGCCCTGCTGCCAGAGGTCTTGCCCCCACGGCGGTGTTAATATCCGACATCGGCCATCAAAGGCTGCCTTGAAATTAACCCCAAGGACAAGCAGAGCCTCGTAAAAGAGGCCACCGGGCTGGGCCCTGCCGAGGAGGAGGGGGTCACGGGAGACCCCCCCCCCTTTCTCCCCTCCCAGGAAGGGGAAAGCAAATCTCTTTGGAAAGGGCTGGAGAGGTCAAGCTGGCAGTGTCCTGCGGTGGACACATGTGGCCGGCGTTTTACACGGCTGGGTCTGGAATCCATTTGTCTTGGTTATAAGGGGAGGAACGAGACCCCCGGGAGCTGGGAGTAGCCCCTGCTGCTGGTGCTTTCCATCTGCTTTCTGTTTATTGACTTAATCTTAAGGATCACCTCCCTCCGGATTAAAGATCCCGGCCAGGTGACGGGTTGCAACCCTTCCTGGGGAGGGGGGAAATCCCAGATTGATGTTTACCCTACGGAGACCCCGCACAGCTTTTGTAAGCTACTGTTTGTGCCTCCGATGCTAGCCAAAGTTTGGCAAATGGAGATGCGTCGGGAGAAAGGGTGGAAGATTTACGCTGCTTTGGGCACTCCAGGTGAGGGTTTCAGTCAGGTTAACAGAGTTGGAAGGGATCTTGTAGGTCATCTAGTCCAACCCCCCGTCCATTAAGAGACCCTACACCATTTCTGACAGATGGCAGTCCGGTCTCTTCTTGAAAGCTTCCCGGGATGAAGCTCCCACAACTTCCGAAGGAAACTTCTGTTCCATCAGTTGATTGTTCTCACTGTCAGAAAAGTTCTCCTTATTTCTAGGTTGAATCTCTCCTTGTTCAGTTTCCATCCATTGTTCCTTGTCTGGCCTTCAGGTGCTTTGGAGAATAGCTTGATCCCCTTCCTCCTCTCTGGGGCAGCCCCTCAAATATTGGAAGATGCTCTCCTGTCTCCCCTGGTCCTTCTCTTCACTAGACTAGCCAGGCCCAGTTCATGCAACCGTTCATCGTATGTTTTAGCCTCCAGGCCTGCTTTGATCATCTTAGATAGAGTCAGATTAACAGAGTTGGAAGGGACCTTGGAGGTCATCTAATCCAACCCCCCACCCAATCAGGAGACCCTACACCATTTCTGACCGATGGCAGTCCAGTCCCTTCTTGAAAGCCTCCAGTGATGAAGCTCCCACAACTTCTGAAGACAACTTCTTGTTCCATGGGTTGACGGTTCTCCCTGTCAAAAAATTCCTCCTTATTTCTAGGTTGAATCTCTCCTTGATCTATTTCCATCCATTATTCCTTGTCTGGCCTTCAGGTGCTTTGGAGAGTAGCTTGACCCCCCTCCTCTCTGGGGCAGCCCCTCAAATATTGGAAGATGCTCTCCTGTCTCCCCTGGTCCTTCTCTTCACTAGACTAGCCAGGCCCAGTTCCTGCAACCGTTCTTCATATGTTTTAGCATCCAGGCCTGCTTTGATCATCTTAAATAGAGTCAGATTAACAGAGTTGGAAGGAAGGGACCTTGTAGGTCATCTAGTCCAACCCCCTGGAGACCCTACACCATTTCTGACAGATGGCAGTCCAGTCTCTTCTTGAAAGCTTCCAGTGATGAAGCTCCCACAACTTCCGAAGGCAACTTCTGTTTCATCAATTGATCATTCTAACGGTCAAAAAATTCCTCCTTATTTCTAGGTTGAATCTCTCCTTGATCAGTTTCCATCCATTATTTCTTGTCTGGCCTTCAGGTGCCTTGGAAAATAGGTTGTCTCTCTCTTCTCTATGACAGGCCCTCAAATATTGGAAGATGCTCTCCTGTCTCCCCTGGTCCTTCTCTTCACTAGACTAGCCAGGCCCAGTTCCTGCAACCGTTCATCGTATGTTTTAGCCTCCAGTCCCCTCATCATCCTGGTTGCTCTTCTCTGCACTCTTTCCAGAGTCTCAACATCTTTTTTATAGTCTGGTGACCAAAACTGGATGCAGTACTTTAGGTGTGGTTTTACTAAGGCTTTATAGAGTGGTATTAGCACCTCCCTTGATCTTGATTGTATCCCTCTGTTCATGCAATTTAGGATTGCATTGACTTTTTTGGCTGCCGCTGTACACAGTTGGCTCCTATTTAACTAGTTGTCCACTAAGTTGCTCCCGTTGCAAAATGTGATCTCTTTGCAAAATGTTTGGAGGGTCCCACATCAACAGCATAACGAACAATCAAACGCATGGCATAAGCAAGCCGTCAATGAGAGTTTAATCCCCTGGAAACTGCATCACATTATGAAAACACGGTTTTCGGCCCCCATCAATATGCCAGAATCAGAAGCAATGGATGGAAACTCTTCAAGGAGAGAAACAAGCTAGAACTAAGGAGAAATTTCCTGATTAATCCGTGAAACAGGAATTGTGGGTGCTCCAACTTTGGAGGTTTTTAAGAAGAGATTTGTCTGAAATGGTAGGGGTTGGACTAGAAGACCTCCGAGGTCCCTTTCAACTCTGTTATTCTGTAATTCTGTAAGGGTCTCCTGCTTGAGCATATGTTTTATATTTTTATATGATTCATATGTTTGTATGATTCATATGTTTTAGCCTCCAGCCCTATAATCATCTTTGTTGCTCTTCTCTGCATTCTGAGGTCTCAACTTCTTCGAATATCCTGTCCCATCCTGTCTCCTTCCAAAACCTGTCCCATTTTTGTCCCATCCAAGACAGAGATAAACACTTCACCTGGATTAATTTTGCCCTGGATAATTTTTTTTTTAAAATTTTCCCCTCTCTTCAAAATCTCCTTCCAAGCAATTTTATTTCCTGTCCACGTGGGGAATGTTTTAAAATTTCTCTTGGCACCTTTTCTAGCATGGACACAGTGAATTGGAGTCCGTTGGATAAATAAATATTCCTGCCAATCCTAACCTTCATTAAATGACCTTAAAAGATCTGTACTTAAACGGTTCCAATCCCTGAGCAAGGTAAGAGGAGTCCATGCAATGCAAAATTCAATGTGGTTGCAGTTTTCTGGCTTAATAAAAGAAAAAAAATCTTGGAAGATCCATTTTTAATTTTTTTTTTATTCAAGCTTATTGTAACATAAAATACAAGGGAAAATAAAAATTAAGAAAAAAGGGAGGGGAGCTCAAGATTTAGGGGAAAGGAAAAAAGAAAAGGAAAAAAAAAGTTCACTTCCAACCCTTCCCAACAAATTTAAATATTAACATAACCTCAATTATCTATAATTATTGCAAACTATTTGTATAAGCAACACAATTACTAAATCTTCAAACTTAAAATTTCATTTCTTTTTTTTTCTTGCATTGAGCAAGAAAAACCAGAAACAATATCCCAATAGAAAGAGGACCAAATAAAATATCTTTGTTTCAAACTATTTACATTGTCATCTTAAACAAATTATTTAAAGGCAAAGAAAGAAAAAGAGAGGGGGGGGAGGAAAAGGGGAGGAGAGAGGGAGAGAGGGAGTGAAGAAGGAAGGAAGGAAGGAAGGAAGGAAGGAAGGAAGGAAGGAAGGAAGGAAGGAAAAATAGGGGAGGAAAAAAGGGAGGAAGGGAAGGAAGGGAGGGAGGGAGGGGGAGGAACGAAGGGTGAAAGAGAAGGAAAGAGAGAAGGAAGGAAGGAGAGAAGGAAGGAAAGAAAGCAGAGAGAGGGAGAAAAGGGAGAAGGAAGGAGGGAAGGAAAGAAGGAAAGAAAAATAGAGGAGGTGAAAGCGGGGAGGAAGGGAAGGAAGGAAGAGTGAAAGGGAAGGAAGGAGTGAGGGAGGGAGAAAGGGGAAGGGAGGAACGAAGGGTGAAAGAGAAGGAAAGAGAGAAGGAAGGAAGGAGAGAAGGAAGGAAAGAAAGCAGAGGGAGGGAGAAAAGGGAGAAGGAAGGAAGGAGGGAAGGAAAAAAGGAAAGAAAAATAGAGAAGGTGGAAGGGAGGGATGGAAGGGAGTGAAAGGGAAGGAAGGAGGGAAGGAGGGAGGCTGGGTGGGAGAGAGGGAAGAATGGAAGGAAGGAAGGAAAATGGGAGGTGGAAGGAAGGAAGGGGAAGGGAGTAAGAAAGGGAGGGAGGGAGGGAGGGAGGGAGGGAGGGAAGGAAGGAAGGAAGGAAAGAAAGAAAGAAAGAAAGAAAGAAAGAAAGAAAGAAAGAAAGAAAGAAAGAAAGAAAGAAAGAAAGAAAGAAAGAAAGAAAGAAAGCTCTGCGGAGAATAAACAGGGCAGGTTTGCAATCCGGGCGATGCTTGAGGGGTGGGTGGGGGGCTGTGGCTTCCGCTCCCTTCCCCTCCAGGCCTCTCCCCCCACCCCACCCCCCACCCCCATCAGATGGCACCCACATGCTGGAAGCCACTGCACCTGAATACACACTTCCAGCCTATCCGTCACACCGGTTGTCAGGGAGCCCGTCCCCCTTCCTTGCCCCACCAAGTCCTCATCCCAGTGGGGTGTCCCTGTTGATGAGACCCCTTAGCAAATGGATTTGCGGGGCGACATGGGTGGGGAGGGGGGCGGTGAGGGAAGCCAGTTCGAACGGAGCAAGGAAAGGTCGGCTAAACTCAAATCCCCGGTTTGGTGAAGCTGCAAAGAGAGCTGGTCCAACCCTGAGCTGTATCCTGGGAAGGCTCGCTTTCCAGATGAAAATAATTAAGGGGCTAGCCCTCATGAGGCCCGTCATTAAAGGGAAAGGTAGAGCTTCCCTTTCCACAATCTCCTAACAAGTTATTTTCCTCTGTTGGGCAGGAATGAGCTGCAAGGTCTTTTCCATTGGCGTAACGGGGAATTTTAGAATGTTTGGTTTTGCTAAACCATGGTTAAACCGATCTCAGCTTAGCACCCTGAAGGAACTCAACGATGCCGTTGTTCAGTGTTGAGCTGTAGGGTCCTCGGTGCTCCCTGAGCTTGGCAGTTTTCTTCCAGGCGTTTCATTATCCAAACTCAGGAACATCATCAGTGCTCTGGCGATATTGCCTAACATTGATGATGTTACTAAGTGTTGTGGCCCCATCCTCTGAGCCTATCCCATTGGAGGAAGGAAGCTCTGAGCATGAGGAAGAGGAGCCAGCCAGATCTCCCAGCCCCCCCCCCTCTGGCACCGTCTCAGGTGCCAGCTGAAAGAGAGCAAAGTAGTAGGGAAACAGGGGTCTCAGATGAGAGTGAGGGAGAGACGTCATTCCTGGACGCACGTCAACGAAGGCGAGATAAGCGCTTGCAGCAGCTGAGGAGGCGTGCGAGGGAATAGACCTGAGTCACTGGACTTGAGTCACAGGACCAATGAGTCACTGGACCACACCCAGAGACTATATAAGACAGGGTGGTGGTTAATGATCCCTGTGGCGAACAATAACTCAATCTGATAGTCATTGGAGCTAAAAGAACGGATTTTGGCAAAGCTACGTATGTGATTTTCTTTCTGTGAACTATTAAAGCACTTGGCAGACGGTGTGCATATCGCTGCCAAGTTAGAGATAAGAACTGTGGTGTGTGCCAAGTGCTTCTTTAACCCTCGACTGGCTGTGTTTTTGTGGGTGTCTGTAGAGGGGGACAGATCACTAAGTTTGGTCATGAATTGTCTGCAAGGAATCCACTAAGGTTAGAGAGTGCTAAGGGCCCCATGGTTGTCCTCCTCCTCCTCTCCACACACCCCACTTCCTTCTAGCCCTGATGATGTTACCTAGTTTGGTCATTAAATGTCTGCAAGGAAGCCAGAGAGGACCAAGGACTCCACAATTCAACGACGGAGACGCCCACGTTACGGTGTGCCTTTAATTTTGCTTCGTGGTTAGGATGGGGAGGAATTTGATAACATCCAACAGCCGTGGCCAGGGGGGCTTTTTATCAGGTTCGTCTGATATGCCAGTTGTGCCCCTTTCTGGATTGGGACTCCTTATGCACAGTCACGCATGCCCTCGTCACGTCTCGCCTGGACTACTGCAACGCTCTCTACATGGGGCTCCCCTTGAGGAGCACCCGGAGGCTCCAACTGGTCCAGAATGCGGCCGCGCGGGTGATGACGGGAGCGGCGTGGTGCTCCCAGGTGACACCTCTCCTGCGTGAGCTGCACTGGCTCCCGGTGGTCTTCCGGGTGCGCTTTAAGGTGTTGGTTCTCACCTTTACAGCACTCCATGGCTTAGGACCAGGGTACTTACGAGACCGCCTTACGCCACCGATAACCTCCCACTGGCCTATACGCTCTCACAGAGAGGGCCCCCTCAAGGTGCCGTCACTCAAGCAATGTTGGCTGGCGGCCCCCAGGGGGAGAGCCTTCTCTGTGGGGGCACCCGCCCTCTGGAATGAGCTCCCTCCCGTAATACGACTGATCCCGGACCTCTGTACTTTCCGTAAGGCCCTGAAGACTTATTTATTCCAGCAAGCCGGCCTAGCCTAAATGGGATTTTTTAAATTTTATAGACTTGGGGTTTTAAATTGGGAGGCCGGTTGATTTAATCTCTTTTAATTATCTTAACTTTTGTATTGTATGTATTTTAATTTTGGCTGTTCACCGCCCTGAGTCCCTTTTGGGAGAAGGGCGGTATACAAATTAAATTCATCATCATCATCATCTTTTCACGCTAACCACCTTAGCTAATTTGAAAAGAGGCGACCAGCTTCCTTCAGATTCTGTTGATGTGAACTAACACAGGGGACCTCCTATAGCACAAGCACTCAACTTACAACAGTTCGTTTAGTGACTGTTCGAAATTACGACGGTCATGAAAAAAGGGGACTCGTGACCATTTGTCACCGTTGCGATCTTTTGCAGCATCCCCAGGGTCATGTGATCAGATTTCAAACACTTGGCCACTGGCATGTACTTATGACAGTTGCATTGCCCGAGGTCACATGATCCTTTTTTCCCCCCCACCGTCAGACAAAGAAGGTTGATGGGGAAGCCTGACTCACACAACAGCCATGATTCTAACTTAACAAGAGTGCAGTGATTCACTTAACAACGGTGGCAAGAGAAGATGCAAAACGGGGCCAAACAAATTTCCTCGACGACTGTCTCGCTCAGCAGCAGAAATTTCGGGCTCATTGTGATTGAAAGTTTAGGACTATATCAGCGGTGGGTTTCAATTTTTTTTACTCCCGGTTCTGTGGGCGTGGCTTGGGGGGCGTGGCATGGATTGGTGGGCGTGGTTTGGTGGCAGTGGTGGGTTTCCAATTTTTTTACTACTGGTTCTGTGGGCATGGCTTGGTGGGCGTGGCTTGGTGGCAGTGGTGGGTTTCCAATTTTTTTGCTCCCGGTTCTGTGGGCGTGGCTCGGTGGGCGTGGCATGGCTTGGTGGCAGTGGTGGGTTTCAAAATTTTTTACAATTTATTTATTTATTTATTTATTTATTTATTAAAGTTTTCTACCGCCCTTCTCCCGAAGGACTCAGCCACAATAAAACAACATGAAATACAAAATTTAAAAGCAATTTAAAAACAAATTAAATATTTTGCCCCCACCCCCACCCCCAAGTTAAAAACCCAAAAATTAAAACACCCAATCCAAATTCTTATTAAGCCAGCCCAGCCTGTTGGAATAGTAGAGTCTTAGCGGTTCTGTGGGTGTGGCTTGGTGGGCGTGGCATGGCTTGGTGGGCGTGGCTTGGTGGGCGTGGCAGGGGAAGGATACTATAAAAGCATGAATGATGGCCTTGCAACGTCTTCCCACGGAGTGAACCAAGTCTTTGAGTTCTGCAGCTGTTCTAATATGAAACCAAGATTGAATGATGGCTTCTATTAACTGGGTTTTATTGCTGGGTCGCTTCCGACTAACAAGTTTCTTTAGTCGGCTCCATAGATTTTCAATTGGGTGAAGGTCTGGGCTATTCCCAGGCCATTCCAGCAGCGGAATAGGATTATCTTGAAACTCCAAATAAAAATAGTTTGATGGTGGAGCCATCAAACCTCAAAAATACACTTTCCCTCAAAAGGTTTCCACAATTGTGGCCACTACTGTGTATAGGAAAAGTGGTGGGGATGGGGGCAGAGAGATTAGGAGATTCCCACAACTTTGATCTGCTAGATTGGGGAATCTGGAAAACTGACAGATTCCCCTCACACGCATCTGGACTTGCAACACAGAGCATTTACTCTCTCGGTCAAAATGGACGTGTGTAACCTCAGGGCATCTGCCTGGACTCTAGCAGGACTCTGGGGGGAGGGGGCAATACTAAACCACCCACCCCTCTTGCAAACCAGCGGGCCAAGAGGACTAGGATTTCTCCCTGCTGTTTGCTTAGAGGTTTCCACTTTAGAAACGGCAGGTGAGACCCTGCCCTTCAAAGGAAATGGGGCTCTAAGGCATGTAGGGGGTCATCACCCCGAGGGCAGCGAGGGAGGGGTGAAAGATAAACAGAAGAAACATTGTGTGTTTGGGACGTCACGAAGTGGGTACTCCTTACACGCGGTGAGTGGAGATGCATAAGCTTGGAACCAAGGCAGACAATGTCTTGTGTTTTCAAGCTGGGCACCTTTAAGATGGGTGGACTTCAACTCCCAGAATTCCCACAGCCAGCAAGGAATTCTGGGACTTGAAGTCCATCCAAGGTGACCAATTCTGGGAGTTGAATTCTGGGAGTTGAAGAAGATTTGTGATTTGTGAAGCGAGTTTCGCCTCGTTTTACCACCTTTCTTCCCCCCGCTTATTAAGTGAACCATTTCAGTTGTTAAATGAGTAACCTGGTTGTTAAACGAATCCGGCTTCCTTGTTGACTTTACCTGTCACACGGTCGCAAAAGGCGATCCTATGACCTAGCAAACGGTCATAAGGGCGGATCGGTTGCCAAGCCCCTGAAATCTGATCAAACGAGTGGAGATGCTGCAAAAGTCACAACTGGGGAAAAACGGTTGTGGCTTTTTTTTTCCCCCCACTGTTGTTGTCAGTTTGAACGGTTATTAAATGAACCGTTGTAAATCGAGGACTACTTGTGTACTGCTTCCATTTTAAAAATTCTATCTGGAATCCTTCCTGTTCCCTTTGCTGTCCCGCATCAAAGAGTCTTGTGCAGCTTCATTTCCTGCAAACAAAGATGCATCGGGACTCTGAGGGGCTAATTTTATTCTATTTTTCTTTCCTAGACCCCTCCATTCCCTATTTTTTCTTTTTCCTTGTTTTTTTGCCAGTCCTGGGAACCAATGAATTATTTCCTTGCAAGGGAAGGGAAGGGAAATCCACTTGGGTTTCACCGGATCCATCCCAGCCTGCTTGGAGGAGAAACCCACCGGCTCCTGTCAAGAGGGTCAGCTCATCTCCTGCAACCAGCACTCAAGGGGAGGCTTTGCCCCGTTCCGGCTTCCTGACATGGATGAATTATTGCTTTGAGGTTTCCTTTCCTGTCTGCGTCTTTGCCGGAGGAGAAATTTCGGTCTCTCCTCTCCTCTCCCTTCTCACCTCAGTCCTCTCGGCTTCTCTCCTCCAGCCCCGTGAGCTGAGGCAGCGAGCCAAGGAAAACAGAGTCAAAAGAGCATTTTGGGCCTTCCTTCTGCTAAGAGGCAGGGCTAGCCTAGGGAAGAGAAGGACCAGGGGAGACAGGATAGCACCGTTCCAATATTTGAGGGGCTGCTACAGAGAGGAGGGGGGTCAAGCTGTTTTCCAAAGCAGGCAAGGAATAATTGGATGGATACAACTGGCCTCCAGAAGTTGCAAATGCTCCAACACTGGAAGTTTTTAAGAAGAAGTTGGATAACCCTTTGTCTGAAGTGGTGTAGGGTTTCCTGCCTAAGCAGGGGGTTGGACTAGATGATCTCCAAGGTCCCTTCTTGTTATTCCTGTTATTCTATTCTATTCTATTCTATTCTATTCTATTCTATTCTATTCTATTCTATTCTATTCTAACTGATCAAGGAGAGATTCAACCTGGAAACAAGGAGGAATTTCCTGTCAGTGAGAACCATCAACCCATGGAACAGAAGTTGCCTTGGGAAGTTGTGGGAGTTTCATTAATGGAGGCTTTCAAGAAGAGGTTGGACTGCCATCAGTCAGAAATGGTGCTTGGGTGAGGGGTTGGACTAGATGACCAACAAGGTCCCTTCCAACTCTGTGCCTTGGTGGCGCAGCAGCTTAAAGTGGTGTTAAAGTGACACCAGCCGCCTGCAGTTACTGCAAGTTTGAATCTTACCAGGCTCAAGGTTGACTCAGCCTTTCATCCTTTCAAGGTAGATAAAATGAGGACCCGGATTGTGGGGGCAATAAGCTGACTTTGTATTAAAAAAAAAGAACACCGCTTGGTGGGGGGCCGAAAGCCCTACTAAGCAGCTATATACAAAAAGAATGAAGGCTATTGCTTAAGGCATTGTAAGCCGCCCTGAGTCTCCGGAGAAGGGCGGCATATAAATTAAATTTTTTTAAAAAAACCCCTCTGTTAATCTGAATCTATCTAAGATGATCAAAGCAGGCCTGGAGGCTAAAACGTACGATGAACGTTTGCAGGAACTGGGCCTGGCTAGTCTAGTGAAGAGAAGGACCAGGGGAGACAGGAGAGCATCTTCCAATATTGGAGGGGATGCCCCAGAGAGGAGGGGGTCAACCTATTTTCCAAGGCACCCAAAGGCCACACAAGGAATAATGGATGGAAACTGATCAAGGAGAGATTCAACCTGGAAATAAGGAGGAATTTTCTGACAGTGAGAACAATCAACCGATGGAACAGAAGTTGCCTTCAGAAGTTGTGGGAGCTTCATCACTGGAGGCTTTCAAGAAGAGACTGGACTGCCATCGGTCAGAAATGGTGTAGGATCTCCTGCTTGGGTGGGAGGTTGGACTAGATGACCTCCAAGGTCCTTTCCAACTCTGTTCATCTTCTCTATCTATCCAACTGAGACAAGGGACACTTCCACACGGTCAAGTTGGAGGCCGGTA
>CM075960.1:1386403-1416254 GCA_038048745.1 Coluber constrictor foxii
GCCAGCTGGCTGGAGAATTCTGGGAGTTGAAGTCCACAAGTCTTAAAGCTGCCAGGTTTGGGGACCCCTTGCCTTAGTATAAGCCTCCCCCCACACACACAGGTGGCCAATTTTCTTGTTCTCTTCTTCCTTCCTTCCTTCTCCTTCCCTCACTTTCCTATTCTCCCTTTCTTTTTTTCTTTCTCTTTTTCTCTGTCTCTATTTCTCCTCCCTTCCTCTTTCTCTCTCTTTTTGTTTGTTTTCTTTTTCCCTCTCCACTTTTTTCTCTGTCTCGGGTTTTCTTCCCTCCAGCCTCCTTTCTTTTGCTATCACTTTCCCATTTTTCTCCACTTTTTTTCCTGTCTCTGTTTCTCCTCCATCCTTCCCTTTTCTCATTTTCCTTCCTTCTCTTCTTCCTTCCTCCTTCCCTCCCACTCTCACTTTCTTTTTCTCTGTCTCTATTTCTCCACCCTCCCTTCCTCTTTCTCTCTTTTTGTTTTTTATTTTTCTTTCCCCTTTTTCTCTGTCTCTAGTTGTCTTCCCTACCTCCTCTCTTTCATTCTCTCTCACTTTTTCTTTTCTCTCTCTCTTTTTTCTATCTCTATTTCTCCTCTATCCTTCTCTTCCCTCATTTTCCTTCCTTCCTCTCTTCCTCCCTCCCTCCTACTCTCTCCTTCTTTTTGTTTCTATTTCTCCATCCTCCCTTCCTCTCTCTTTTTTGTATTTTTTCTCCCTCCCTTTTTTCGCTGTCTCTAGTTGTCTTCCCTTCCTTCTTCTGTTTCATTCTTTCTCTCGCTTTTTCTTTTTTCTCTCACTTTTTTCTGTCTCTATTTCTCCTCCATCCTTCTCTTCTCTCATTTTCCTTCCTTCCTCTCTTCCTCCCTCCTACTCTCTCTCTTTCTTTTTGTCTCTATTTCTCCACCCTCCCTTCCTCTCTCTTTTTGTTTTTTTCTCCCTCTCTTTTTCCGCTGTCTCTAGTTGTCTTCCCTTCCTCCTTCTCTTTCATTCTTTCTCTCGCTTTTTCTTTTTTCTCTCACTTTTTTCTGTCTCTATTTCTCCTCCATCCTTCTCCTTCCTTCCTTCCTTCCTTCCTTCCTTCCTTCCTTCCTTCCTTCCTTCCTTCCTTCCCTCCTTCCCTCTCTCCCTCCCTCCCAGTCAACAGGCTATAGGTGCCTGGGACTAAAAGGCACGCAAAGAACTTTGCAAGAAGGAGAGAAACAAAAACCTATAACATCTCACTGACTGTAACTAACCATAATAACAAACAAGCTGAAGTCCTGATTTTGCTTCTGCTTCTTTGGCCTTCTGACCCTGAATTCACTCGCTTGGGGACAGCCTAAAATGGATTAGTAGAAGTGAGAATTAATGGAGAGGAAAATGGGCCATGTACAGAAGTGGGTTTCCTATTGTTCAGCCATGGGTAGAAAAATGTCTTTATTTATTTGACATTATTGCCTGCCCAATCCCAACGAATACTGGGCGGCCTGCAGAAGTGCAAAATCCATAAAGGCAGATACAACATCTAACCAAATGGGCAACTCAGAGTAAAGTAACCTTATACTGTGGATCACCAAGAAGACATAAATACAACAGGCTCCTAAAAAGGCAATAATGCAACAATCCCAGGCCCGTCATCTGCTAAACTCAGATTAGGAGTGGCTGGCAGTGATCACACAGCCTCCTTAACTAGGTTGCAGATCTGGTGTGCACAACGTTGTAAGTCTTTAGTCGGCGTCATCTTTGGCATGGTGTGCAAACCCCTTTATTTGGGTGGATAGTGGCCAACGTAGTATGCAAGCCTGGGGAACCTTATAATTCAGTATTTAAATAAATGCTCCTGTGTGTCATTTTCAAAGGCAGTGTTCCTTTTTTTTTTTTTTTAAATTAGATTTATATGCCGCCCTTCTCCGGAGACTCAGGGCGGTTTACAATGCGTTAAGCAATAGCCTTCATACTTTTGTAGATTTATACAAAAGTATGAGTGTCAGGTTTCGAGGTCGTCTCGAATAAATTGCATTTCAAACAAAGTCTTTGATGAAAATCTCTCATTTATTAAGCACGACATTCTAATTCCGACTCCATCGTAGCCAACACTGACTTCCTGACCCAAAACCCTCCCTTTCCTTTCCCCACTCCTCTGCACTTATTGACCATCTTCCAAGTCACTCTACCCCTAATCTACTGCTCCAGCTCAAAGGAATTTCCCCCCTCCCTCCCATCCCATCTCCTAGGACCGTGATGGCGAACCTATGGCACGGGTGCCACAGATGGCACATGGAGCCATATTGGTGGGCACGCAAGCTCAGCTCCGGCACACATGCGTGCACTGACCAGTTGATTTTCAGGCCTTCTGAGCCCACCAGAAGTCAGGAAACACACTGTTTCCAGCCTCTGGAGGGCCTCTGAGGTGATGGGGAAGGCCATTTTTGCCCTCCCCAGGCTCCTAGAAAAGCTCTAGGAGCCTGGGGAGAGTGAAAAATGGGCCTACTGGGCCCTCCGTGCCATCGCATGCCAAAAGCACGGGGAGCATGGGGGTGGTGCATAAAATTATGGATGTGGGCACATATGTGTGTGATCTCCCCCACGCGCCCCATACTTTTGGCACGCGATAGCAAAAAGGTTAGCCATCACTGTCCTAGGGGATATTATCTCCAGGGAAAATAAGTAGGTGAAAAGTCAAACGTCCCTTTCCAGACGCCTCCACTTCTCCTTCTTATGTCAGCACTAGAGTAAATGCAGCTTGAAGTGCTGACAGTGAGCTTATTTCCTCAATTTACCTACCTTAGAAAGGATGGAAGGCTGAGTCAACCTTGAGCCTGGGGAGATTCGAACTTGCAATAATTGCAGACAGCTGAATGTTAATAACAGGGTTGTTTTTTTTTTAGTCTGTTGAGCTATCCAGTCTCTCTTTGCCAATGTCTATGGAGATTCTCCATCATCCAGGTCGCGATTGTCCCAAAGGTGCTTTTGTCACTGCGTTTTTTTGTGTGTTTGCCAGCTGTGCTTGAATTTTAAGACTTATGGTAGCTGAAACACTCCTATCTCTAAGCTACTGCGCATGTCCACATTCTTTCTTTCTCTTCTAACTTTCTTTTGTTCGCCTGCCAAGGGGTAAGGCGGGAACGCTGCCAAGATGTAACTAATTAGCTAGTAAGATTGTTTTTTATTTCTTTACCATAAAATGAGTTTCTTAGAATATATCCCGGCTTATTTTCCCTTAAAAGTATACTCCAAGGAAAAGCCACGACTCACCTCTAATTAAGTGCAATTACCTCAGGAGGGGAACGGGGCCGATTGCCAACTTCGTTGGGTTTTCTTTGAAGACGTTTCCCTTCTCATCCAAGAAGCTTCTGGAAGCCCAGAGCTGAAGAAGCTTCTTGGATGAGAAGCGAAACGTCTTCAAAGGAAAAATCGGAAATTCCAGTTGCCCCTTGAAAAAGCACCTTTGGCTCCTTTGCCAATGAGAAATCAAACCTTGTTTGTTCAGCGTAACCCATGGCTCCTTGTAAACGGGTATTTCTCAACCTTGATAACTTTCATAATGCGTGGGCTTCCACTCCCAGAATTTCAAGAGGAGACGGACGGACTTCAACTCCCAGAATTCCCCTGCCTCTTTGTAAACCAGCATTTCTCAAACATGGCCACTTTTTAAGATGGACGGACTTCAACTCCCAGAATTCCCCTGCCTCTTTGTAAACCAGCATTTCTCAAACATGGCCACTTTTTAAGATGGGCGGACTTCAACTCCCAGAATTCCCCTGCCTCTTTGTAAACAAGCATTTCTCAAACATGGCCACTTTTTTAGATGGGCGGACTTCAACTCCCAGAATTCCCCTGCCTCTTTGTAAACAAGCATTTCTCAAACATGGCCACTTTTTAAGATGGGCGGACTTCAACTCCCAGAATTCCCCTGCCTCTTTGTAAACAAGCATTTCTCAAACATGGCCACTTTTTAAGATGGACGGACTTCAACTCCCAGAATTCCCTTGCCTCTTTGTAAACAAGCATTTCTCAAACATGGCCACTTTTTAAGATGGACGGACTTCAACTCCCAGAATTCCCCTGCCACTTTGTAAACCAGCATTTCTCAAACATGGCCACTTTTTAAGATGGACGGACTTCAACTCCCAGAATTCCCCTGCCACTTTGTAAACCAGCATTTCTCAAACATGGCCACTTTTTAAGATGGACGGACTTCAACTCCCAGAATTCCCTTGCCTCTTTGTAAACAAGCATTTCTCAAACATGGCCACTTTTTAAGATGGACGGACTTCAACTCCCAGAATTCCCCTGCCTCTTTGTAAACCAGCATTTCTCAAACATGGCCACTTTTTAAGATGGACGGACTTCAACTCCCAGAATTCCCTTGCCTCTTTGTAAACAAGCATTTCTCAAACATGGCCACTTTTTAAGATGGACGGACTTCAACTCCCAGAATTCCCCTGCCTCTTTGTAAACCAGCATTTCTCAAACATGGCCACTTTTTAAGATGGACGGACTTCAACTCCCAGAATTCCCCTGCCTCTTTGTAAACAAGCATTTCTCAAACATGGCCACTTTTTAAGATGGGCGGACTTCAACTCCCAGAATTCCCCTGCCACTTTGTAAACCAGCATTTCTCAGACATGGCCACTTTTTAAGATGGACGGACTTCAACTCCCAGAATTCCCTTGCCTCTTTGTTAACAAGCATTTCTCAAACATGGCCACTTTTTAAGATGGACGGACTTCAACTCCCAGAATTCCCCTGCCTCTTTGTAAACAAGCATTTCTCAAACATGGCCACTTTTTAAGATGGACGGACTTCAACTCCCAGAATTCCCCTGCCACTTTGTAAACCAGCATTTCTCAAACCTGGCCACTTTTTAAGATGGACGGACTTCAACTCCCAGAATTCCCCTGCCTCTTTGTAAACCATATTTCTCAAACATGGCTACTTTTTAAGATGGACGGACTTCAACTCCCAGAATTCCCTAGCCAGACACTTGTCTAAACTCTGCCCCTCTGATGGCTTTGGCAAAACAGGGAATTAAATAGGATTTTTAAAGGATGTTTGTGTTTTATTTTCATAGTTATAAGATACACTGAAGATGGCATTTAGTCTCGTACGAGGTGCAGTCACGATAAAGTAAACTAAACTTAAACTAAATAGGGGGTGCAACTCACAAAACCAAGGATAAAACTCTATTTTCTGTAACGAGCAGTGAAGAGCAATATTAATGGTCTTTTTTAAAAAACCCTACAACTTTCTCACTGGGCGTATAGCCTATAGTGGCCTGGGATGACTCCTAGACATCACAATATTGAATTATAGGTTATTATGTCCCAAATTTCTGAAAAGACAATAAATTAGAAGTGGCTGCTAAAATAATTCACACTCATATTTCTTTTTTTGGTAAATCTGAGTGTGTGGCTGGAACTTTGATTAGATCCCTCTTTAGTAATTCTGTTTTCGTTTTTTAGATGCATCCTCGCCAAATATTTTAGTCTATACAGCCCTGACCTAAATTGGGATGCAAATTCCATTCCCACATGCCAAACAAAGGAAGGGTTGGGTAGATCCCATGTGGGTGTAGAAAGAGGTAGATTGGATATGCCAAAAAATTTTTTTTAAAAAAATTCCTTGTTCTGATGAGTGGTAAGGAAGAAAAATGTGTGAAGGGAGTTGGCTGTAGAATTTGCGATGAACGATGGCCGGTGGGCATGGGGTTTATCTCTCTGCATGCACACAACAAGGAGAGGAAGGGGGCAAAAAATATAAACATTTGGGTCTACCTATTATCATTAACTAAAACCAGACAATCCCTCGAAGTGCCTAAGGATGAAGCCATCATAACTGGAAAAAAAGTTGTGATTTCACTTAGTTACTTCAGCCACAAATGGACAGTTCAACTCCCTCAAAAGTCAGACAAGAATTTGCAACGAAGGTCCAATACTGGAAAATATTTAAAAAATCTTGATTTTTTTTCCTATCTGGAACACAGGGGATGGAGTAGAGCCTATACTGATTTATTTATTTGTGTATATTAAATGTATCCTGCCTTTACTATTTTTACAAAGCACTCGAGGTGGCAGAGATATCTTAACAGGCAGCCTTCTTCCTATTTTCCCCATAACCTTGTGAGGTGGGTGGGGTTAAGACAGAATGACTGGCCCAAAGTCAGCCAGCCAGCTTTTATGGCTAAGGCAGGACTAGAACTCACTGTCTCCTGGCGATTGGCGCACCCAGCCAAATTTCATAACTAAGGCAGGACTAGAACTCACCGTCTCCTGGCGATTGGCACGCCCAGCCAAATTGCATTCCTAAGGCAGGACTAGAACTCACCGTCTCCTGGCGATTGGCGCACCCAGCCAAATTTCATACCTAAGGCAGGACTAGAACTCACCGTCTCCTGGCGATTGGTGCGCCCAGCCAAATTTCATTCATAAGGCAGGACTAGAACTCACCGTCTCCTGGCCATTGGCCCAAAGTCATGCAGCCAGCTTTCACGGCTAATGTAAAACTAGAACTCACAGTCTAGCCTGGCGCCTTAACCACTAGACTAAACTGCCCTAGGTTACCAGCATAAACCATGGTTTGCTATCCTAGCTGAACCAGGAATAAAAATAGCACAAGGGAAATCTCCACTATAACCTATTTTGAGGGGTCTCCTTTTAATCCGGGCCGTAATATCGTGCCGCTTGCAACGGATAATTTTTTTGAAAATGCCAGCGCTTGGATAGATGGGAATGTCAGATTATTATTATTATTTTGATCTGCAATTCTATCGCCAAGAACACCACCATCACCACCGAGGATGTTTAAACGCAATTTAGAAGTAAAACGGTTCGGATTTTGGCTTTTCCGTAACCCAGGCTAACAATGTGGGGTTCGTGAGGAAGGAAGATGGCTAAACTGTTGTCCTAATCCAGGTGTCGGCAACCCGCGGCTCCAGAGCTGCATGCGGCTCTTTGGGCCCTCTGCTAGGGCTCCCTGTCCCATCACTGGCTGGCCCCACCCCTTGCCCTCCTCTCCCAGTCACTCCTTGACTGGCCTTGGAAATCTGAGAGATACAGAGAGGGGGGAAGAGAGACATAGATAGAGAGAAAGGAGGGAGGAGAGGGGGAGAGAGCGCAACGGTTCTCTGGCCTAATAACCAGCTGGGTAGGCGTGGCTAGGGGAGTCACATGACTGGGTGGGAGTGAGTGACGTGGAGTTGGCCACGCCCACCCAGGTTTTGTGGCTCCCGGTGGTTTTTTTTTTTCCGGTGGGAAACAGGTCCAAATGGCTCTTTGAGTGCTTAAGGTTGCAGAGTCCTGTGACCTAATCCATGGTTTGCTGTGGGTGCAATTTTGCTGAAACCTACAACAACTGAATGAAAAACTGCTGGTGACCTTCTACGCTGCACCATAGAGAGTATTTTAACTTGGTTTGCCAGTGGCACAGTGGCAGATAGGACAGCGCTCCAGAGGGTTTGTTTCTTTGTTTGTTTATTTAGCCGCATTTCTATGCCGCCCCACTCCCAAGGGACTCTGGGCGGCTGTCAATGTCATTGCCCAGAGGATCATTGGTTAATTTAATTTAATTAATCATATTTCTATGCTGCCCAACTCCCAAGGGACTCTGGGCGGCTTACAACAGAAATAATACAAAGTGAACATAAATTTAAAAAAAAACATTATAAAAGCATTTTAAAAACATTAAAAACACATGCACATGATCCATGGCCAGATCTCGCAAGATTGAACAATGAGATTAACGGCCCCAGGCCTGCCGGAAAAGCCAGGTCTTCACCGCTTTCTGGAAGGCCAATAGGATGGGGGTAGTCTGGACCTCAGGAGGTAACTGGTTCCAGAGAGCTGGGGCAGCCCCAGAGAAGGCCCTCCCCTGCGGGCCCGCCAGCCGGCATTGTTTAGCTGACGGGACCTGGAGGAGACCAACTCTGTGAGATTTACCGGTCGCTGGGAGCTATGTGGTAGAAGGCGGAGCTATGTGGTAGAATGGCTCATGTAGGTTGCCCTCTCCCCTCTTTGGAAGAGCTTGATAGCTCCCGCTGCCTTAAGAAAGTTCAAAACGTTCTTAAAGATCTATCTCATCCTTTTTTTTTTAACTATTACCCTCTGGCAGACGGTACAGGATAATAAAAACACGGACAAATAGGCTGAAAAACAGCTTCTATCCCAGAGCAGTAACTATATTGAATTCTACTGTATACAGGTAAAGGTTCCCCCGGACATATGTGCTAGTCGTTCCCGACTCTAGGGGGCAGTGCTCATCTCCGTTTCAAAGCCAAAGAGCCAGCGCTGTCCGAAGACGTCTCCGTGGTCATGTGGCCGGCATGACTCAACGCCAAAGGCGCACGGAACGCTGTTCCCTTCCCACCAAAGGTGGTCCCTATTTTTTCTACATGCTTTTGAACTGCTAGGTTGGCAGAAGCTGGGACAAGTCACGGGAGCTCACCCCGTTACGCAGCAACAGGGATTTGAACCGTTGAACTGCTGGCCTTTCGATCGACAAGCTCAGTGTCTTAGCCACTGAGCCACACCGTGCCTTTTTTCATTGCGTCTACTGCATAGTGCGATATTAATGCCATATCAGGGGTTTTCAATTCAATTGCATAGAATGCGAAGGAGGTGTGTTTGTGTTTTATTTTTATAGTTATAATGTACACTGAAGATGGAATTTAGTTTCGTCGTTCGAGGTGCAATGACAATAAAGCAGGGATGAAATCCAGTAGGTTCTGACAGGTTCTGGAGAACCGAGAGAGAAAATTTTGAGCAGTTTGGAGAATCGGCAAATACCACCTCTGGCTGGCCCCAGAGTCGGGTAGGCATGGAGATTTTGCAATATCCTTCCCCCAGGAGTGGGCAGGGAATGGGGATTTTGCAGTATCCTTCCCCTGCCATGCCCACAGAACCGGTAGTAAAAAAAATTGGATTCCACCATTGCAATAAAGTAAACTAACTAACTAACTCACTCGCCCTCTGCCATCCATTTTCCTTCCATTTTCCCCAACATCAGGATCTTCTCCAAGGAATCCTCTCTTCTTTGACCTCTTAGCTGCTCAAAGCATCTGATCTTCAGCTTCAGCATCTGTCCTTCCAAAGGGGTTGATTTCCTTTAGGATTGACTGATTGGATCTCCTTGCAGTCCAAGGGACTCTCAAAAGAGCCTTCTCCAGAACCCCAATTCAGAAAGCATCCATTCTTTGGCGCTCAGCTTTCCTTATGGTCCAACTCTCCCAGCCATACATGATTCCTTGATCCATGATTACGGACCTTTGTTGTCGAGGCGATCTCTCTACTTTTGAATAGCTGCCCAGGTTAGATACAGCTTGGAATACTGAGTCCAGTTTTGGTCCCCACAATGTAAAAGAAAAAAAGATGTGGAGACTCTAGAAAGAGTGCAGAGAAGAGGAACAAAGAGGATTAGGGGACTGGAGGCTAAAACATATGAAGAAGGGTTGCAGAAATTAGGTATGTCTAGTTTAATGAAGAGAAGGACCAGGGGAGACATGATAGCAGTCTCAGGGGCTGCCACAAAGAAGAAGGAGTCAAGCTATTCTCCAAAGGCAGGACAAGAAACAATGAGTGAAAACTAATCAAGGAGAGAAGCAACCTGGAATTTACACAGAGTGAGAACAATTAATCAGTGGAATAAATTGCCTAAGATAGGGTCTTATTTCCCCGAAAATAAGACCCTATCTTATATTTTTTTTTTGAACCCTGAAATAAGCGCTTGGCCTTATTGTCATGTGCTCAAAAGCCCGATTGGGCTTATTATCAGGGGAGGTCTTATTTTGGGGGAAACAGGGTAGGTAGGTAGGTAGGTAGGTAGGTAGGTAAGTAGATAGATAGATAGATAGATAGATAGATAGATAGATAGATAGATAGATAGATAGATAGATAGATAGATAGATAGATAGACAGACAGACAGACAGACAGATAGATAGATAGATAGAAAGATACTGTGTTTTCCCGAAAATAAGACCCTGTCTTATATTTTTTTGAACCCTGAAATAAGCGCTTGGCCTTATTGCCATGTGCTCAAAAGCCCGATTGGGCTTATTATCAGGGGAGGTCTTATTTTGGGGGGAAACAGGGTACTGAATGCTGCAATACTAGAGGTTGAAGAGACTGGACAACTGTTGTTTGAAATGGTATAAGTTTCCTGTCTGAGAAAGGGGTTGGACTAGAAGACCTCCAAGGTTCTTTCCAACCTCTCCCCTCCCCTCCCCTCCCCTCCCCTCCCCTCCCCTCCCCTTCCCTTCCATTCCATTCCATTCCATTCCATTCTATTCTTACATAAAAGTAAATAAAATTGAACAGGGAAGTGATGAACAGGTACCAGCCCAAATACTATTTTAAATTGTTCAAGAACTCCTTAATTCTCAAAGAACCCAGGCATGCTGGCTGGGAAATTATGGGAGTTGAGATCCACCGTTCTTAAAGTGGCTAAGGTTAAGAAACCCTTGTTTTAGAGCGTTTTTTGCTAAGTTAGAGCACTCTCCGTGTAAGTTAGCCTTCTGTATCCATTCCGCTTTGTGTTCTCTGTGCTGTATTGTCTAATATTCCAAGGTAAACTGCCCCTGCAGATGGAGGATCTGTAAAGCTTGCCGTCACTTACGTTTTGCCTTTTTCCAGTTCTGGGATTCTAAGGAACAAGTACTTTGGGACAGTTGAAAAATAGTCCTTTCTAGAAAGTGAATGGGATTTCATACAACTTAGATAACAGAGTAACCATGGAGGTCTTCTACTCCAACTCCTCTGCTCAAAGAGGAGACCTTATGCCATTTCAGAAAAATGGCTGTCCAGTCTCTTCTTAAAAGCTTCCAATAATGGAGAACCCACAACTTCTGGAGGGAAGCTGTTTGATTTGCTGGTTAATTGTCCTCAATGTTGGCTGATGGCCCCCAGGAGGAGAGCCTTCTCTGTGGGGGCACCCACCCTGTGGAATGAGCTGCCTCCTAGTATACGTTTGATCCCGGACCTTCGCACCTTCCGTAAGGCCCTAAAGACTTACCTATTCCGATGTAGATACGCCTCCCGATCATCTGATAATGAACAAGATTCTCCGATGTGCTGAGATGGATAGATTAACGTATATTTTAAAAGACAAGAAAGATTCAATATATAATAGAAGTTGGGACAAATGCTTTGTCTGGCTCAAAAGAAGGTTAAACCTAGGGAAGGGGTGACAAGTTCGTCTATTTAGATTAATTAGATATTTATTAGGCTATACGATTTCTTAAAATTTCGACAAAAACAGACTAACTGTTTTGTAGATAGTTAGTAGAAATTGACTCTATTGAAATGTTTGGTTTGGATGACACTAGTTATTATTAATTGGAGAGTGAGCTTAACTCCCGGTTAGTCATGTTTATCGTTTCGTTTTAGTCTTGTGTTTATGTATTTCTACATTTCACCATTTATATTGTTTTTCAATGTTTATTTTGTGTTAATCTTAATGTAAATATTTAATAAAGATTTAATTAAAAAAAAAAGACTTACCTATTCCAACAAGCCGGCCTAGCCCAAAGGGTTTTTTAATAGGGTTTTTTAAATTATATGGATTCAGGGTTTTTAATTGGAATTTTATGGATTTGGGGGTTTTAAATTGAGAAACCAAGGATTTAAATTTATTCATTTTAGTTCCTTATAACTTTTGTATTTTATGTATGTTAATTTTCTGGCTGTTCACCGCCCTGAGTCCCTTTTTGGGAGAAAGGGCGGTATATAAATCCGAAATAAACTAAACTAAACTGTTAGGAAATTTCTCCTTAATTCCAGGTTGCTTCTCTCCCTGGTTAGTTTCCATCCATTGTTTCTTTTCCTGCTTTGTGGTGCTTTAGAGAATAGGCTGACTCCCCTCTTTGTGGAAGCCTCTCGGATGTTGGAAGATTGCTATCATATCACCCCTGGTCCTTCTCTTTACTAGACTAGCCAGGCCCAGTTCCTGCAACCGTTCATTTTATGTTTCAGCCTCCAGTCTCCTCATCATCCTGGTTGCTCTTCTCTGCACTCTTTCTAGAATCTCAACCTCTTTTTTATAGTGTGGTGACCAAAACTGGATGCAGTACTTTAGGTGTAGTCTTACTAAGGCTTTATAGAACGGTATTAATACCTCACTTGATCTTGATTGTATCCCTCTGATAATGCAATTTAGGATTGCATTGGCTTTTTTGGCTGCTGCTGCATACTGCTGGCTCCTATTTAACTAGTTGTCCACTAAGACTCTTAGATGCCTCTCTTAGGAATTTTTCTCTTGGGGCATAATCACGCTTCCTAATGCAATGTTCGTTTAAATATGTGCTCAAGTTAGAATCTACATAGACATCAAGTTAGAACAGAATAATCCATGTTGCTATTTGTCAAGTCAATCAGTGTGGTGAAAGAAGAAAAAATTCCTCACACCTGGATTCCCCACCCCCTTTTTTATGATTATTTTTGAGAATTTTTCCATAAGTAGAAGAAAATAAGATTAACATGGAAAGAAAAGAGAAAGGGCAAAGAAAGGAAAGTGGAAAAAGCAGAAGGGAAGGAGGAAGAAGGAAGGATGAATGGATGGAGAGAAGGGAGTAAATAAGGAAGGAGAGAGGGAAGAAAGGGTAGATGGATGGATGGATGGATAGAGAGAGAAAGAGAGAGAGAGGTAGGTATGTAGGGAGGGAGGGAGTTTCATGTGAAGGAAAGAAGGAGGGACGGAAGGAAGAATGGATGGATGGATGGATGGATAGATAGATAATTAGGGAGGGAGGCAGGGAGGAAGTTTGATGTGAAGGAAAGAAGGAGGGAAGGAAAAATAGACGGATGGATGGATGGATGGATGGATAGATAGATAGATAGATAGATAGATAGATAGATAGATAGATAGATAGATAATTAGGGAGGGAGGGAGGAAGTTTGATATGAAGTAAAGAAGGAGGGAAGGAAAAATAGATGGATGGATGGATGGATGGATAGATAGATAGATAGATAGATGATAGATAGATAGATAGATAGATAGATAGATAGATAGATAGATAGATAGATAGATAGATAGATAGATTATAGATAGATAGATAATTAGGGAGGGAGGGAAGAAGTTTGATATGAAGGAAAGAAGGAGGGAAGGAAAAATGGATGGATGGATGGATGGATGGATGGATGGATGGATGGATGGATAGATAGATAGATAGATAGATAGATAATTAGGGAGGGAGGGAGGAAGTTTGATATGAAGGAAAGAAGGAGGGAAGTAAAAATGGATGGATGGATGGATGGATGGATGGATAGATGATAGATAGATAGATAGATAGATAGATAGATAGATAGATAGATAGATAGATAGATAGATAGATAATTAGGGAGGGAGCAGGGGAGGAAGTTTGATGTGAAGGAAAGAAGGAGGGAAGGAAAAATAGATGGATGGATGGATGGATGGATAGATAGATAGATAGATAGATTATAGATAGATAATTAGGGAGGGAGGGAAGAAGTTTGATATGAAGGAAAGAAGGAGGGAAGGAAAAATGGATGGATGGATGGATGGATGGATGGATGGATAGATAGATAGATAGATAGATAGATAGATAGATAGATAGATAGATAGATAGATAGATAGATAGATGATAGATAGATAGATAGATAATTAGGGAGGGAGGGAGGAAGTTTGATATGAAGGAAAGAAGGAGGGAAGTAAAAATGGATGGATGGATGGATGGATGGATAGATAGATAGATAGATAGATAGATAGATAGATAGATAGATAGATAGATAGATAGATAGATAGATAGATGGATAATTAGGGAGGGAGCAGGGGAGGAAGTTTGATGTGAAGGAAGGGAGTTCCAGCTTTGTTTTCAACAGCTATAAACAAACTCATCACTTTGGCATAACCGAAATCCCTCCAGCTCCTTATTTCATCCCTTTCCATCAAATCCATGCCGGCTGGGGAATTCTGGGAGTTGAAGTCCACCCATCTGAGAGTTGCCAAGGTTGGGAAGCAGCACGGCTCCGAAGGCTATTTTTGTACAGGGAGGGAGGGAGAGAACGCTCCTTGGGCTCAAGGCAAACTTTCACATAACCGCAGTGGTATTTGCGGTGATGTTTTTTCAGCTGCGCTCGGTCGAAAACCTTGTGGGACAAGGGGGCGTGGCTTTGCGAATAAGTTCCCTCTCTACACTCCCCCCACCCTCCCCGGAAAGCCATTGGATCTTCGCATGGGAAGCAGCTGGGATTCCAGGCTGTTCTGGATTCCGATGGCATCACAGCCGTTGCTATGGCAACCTTTGGTGTGGCTCATCCTCCTCTGGACCCAGGAAAAGCCGAGCCCAGAATTTCAGAATTTCTCGGTCCTCTTTGGCTTCCAGCCCTTTCCAGAGTTCAGAGCTCAGAGCCGCCGAGATGCCAAAAATGTCCATTCACACGTAGGTCTCTTTGGAGAGAGTCTCAATCATCCAGGTCATGGCTGTCCCAAAGGTGCTTTTTCTCTTTTTCTTTTTTTTTCAAAAGGCAACTGGACTTTTGTTTTTCCTTGAAGACGTTTTGTTTCCCATCCCGTCTGAAGAACTTTTCCTCTCTCCCTTTTAACAATTTTATTACTTAAGTAGCATACAAAGACAATACGGAATAGAAAGAATAGAATAGAATAGAATTAGAATTAGAATTAGAATTAGAATTAGAATAAAGAATAAAGAATAAAGAATAAAGAATAAAGAATAAAGAATAAAGAATAAAGAATAAAGAATAAAGAATAAAGAATAAAGAATAAAGAATAGAATTAGAATTAATTAGAATAAAGAATAGAATAGAATAGAATTAGAATTAGAATAAAGAAGAGAATAGAATAGAATAAAGAGAATAGAATAGAATAAAGAGAAGATAGAATAGAATAGAATAAAGAATAGAATAGAATTAGAATAAAGAATAGAATAAGAATTAGAATAAAGAATAGAATAGAATTAGAATAAAGAATAAAGAATAGAATAGAACAAAGAGAAGATAGAATAGAATTAGAATAAAGAAGAGAAGAGAATAAAGAAGAGAAGAGAAGAGAAGAGAAGAGAAGAGAAGAGAAGAGAAGAGAAGAGAAGAGAAGAGAAGAGAAGATAGAATGGAATGGAATGGAATGGAATGGAATGGAATGGAATAGAATAGAATAGAATAGAATAGAATAGAATAGAATAGAATAGAATAGAATAGAATAGAATAACAAAGTTGGAAGGGGAGAGTTGGAAGGGACCTTAGAGGTCTTCTAGTCCAACCCCCTGCTTAGGCAGGAAGCCCTCCACCACTTCAGACAAATGGTTATCCAACCTCTTCTTAAAAACTTTCTGTATTGGAGCATTCACAATTTCTGAAGGCCAGTTGTTCCATGGATTAATTGTTCTAAACATCAGGAAATTTCTCTTTAGTTCTAAATTGCTTTTCTCCTTGATTAGTTTCCATCCGTTGCTTCTTGTCCTGCCCTCAGGGGCTTTGGAGAATAGCTTGACTCCATCTTCTTTGGGGCAGCCCCTGAGATATTGGAAGACTGCTATCATGTCTCCCCTAGTCCTTCTCTTCATTAAACTAGACCTACCCAGTTCCTGCAACCGTTCTTCATATGTTTTAGCCTCCAGTCCCCTAATCCTCTGGGTTGCTCTTCTCTGCACTTTTTCTAGAGTCTCAAATAATGGGGAAAAACAGGGAAGGATAAAGGGAAGAGAAAAATGAGGGAAAAAAGAAGGAAAACACACTGACTTCCGACTCTCTTTGGTACAGTAGAATAAGGCATTAACACCAAAGCTCAACTTTTTACTTTTACATAATAGTTTAAACTAGCCATCTCCATAACAGCAAATCTACCTAATCGGTAAAACCCAAAATTGAAAGTTTTATTTATTTTTTTCCCCGCACCTCAAGCACAAACTCCAGGAACGGTTTCCAGGTAGAAATAAAGGTATTGGTGGGGTTTTTTTTCTTTTTTTCTTTTGATCAAAGCAGTCAATTGAGCCAACTCTGCCCCTCCATGGTGGGGGATCAAAGTTTCCTTTCATTTCTATGCGTAGAGTAGTCTTGCCGCCATCAACATGTACAGCATCCAAGTTCCAATTTTTCCCCCCAAGTCTTTTTCCATTGAACCTCGACACCTCTTTCAGAATGAATGAGCTTGAAGGGACTTTGGAGGTCTTCTATCTCACCCCGCTTCTCAAGCAGGTGAACCTATACTATTTCAGATAAGTCTCTTCTTAAACCCTCCAGGGATGGAGCGGCCACGATTTCTAGAGGCCAGCCGTTCCACTGGTTAATTGTCCTCCCTGTTAGGAAGTTTCTCCTTAATTCCAGGTTGCTTCTCTCCTTGATTAGTTTCCAACCGTTGTTTCTTGTCCTGCCCTCTGATGCTTTGGAGAATAATTTGACCCCCTCTTCTTTGTGGCAGCCTCTCAAATACTGGAATACGGCTATCATGTCACAGACTGTGAAGTGGGTCTCTAACGATGCTTCGAGTTCTAAGCCCATGGCACTTATAAGCAGTATCCTGAATAACGAAGTGAGTTTCCTATAATCTTCTCCACTGTCCTCACCACTCTCTGTATGGACTTTCTATCGGAGGCACTGCAGCCACCAAACCAAACAGGGATGTAGATTGTTATGAGGAAGCTGATCAGAGGAAGATGCCACCTGGAAATCTGGAAGGATTTCCTAACAGTGAGAATAATTCATCCATGGAAGAGCTTTCCTCCTGGAGTTGTGGGTGCTACCATACTGGGCGTTTTCAGGTTGGGGTGCAATTTAACAACTGCTTTGCTTAGCAATGGAAATTGTGGTCCAAATTGCAATCATAAATGGCTGCATTCTCTTAACAACAACTACAAAAAAAAAGTGTAATAAAATGTGGTCCAATCAGATGGTGACACCTTACAACCATCAAAACATATCAATGTAATTGAAGAGGTTCAGTTATAGTCATATCTGGAGGACTATCTGTAAGCATGTTTTCTGAACACCACCTAAAAGATATTGACTTTGCTTCCAAGCCCTGGGGGATTCTGGGAGTTGAAGTCCACGCAAATCCTGCCATAAGCATAGCTTAGTTCATTGTAGGACAATGTAATGAACAAGTTCAAGGTACGAAGATGGAATAATTGATAAGCTGCAGTGGCTGGACAGAATTCATCAACTGAATCCTTTCTTTGGGTTTAGCGATTGTCTTAAGCCGCTGTGACCTGGATTCAAACATTATATTGAAATTATATTAAAATTTTTGGTATTATTGATTTTTGGGGTTTTAAATTGGGTATTTTAAAGGGGTTGAGACTTTAATCTGGAACGCCAACGATTTAATTTAATTTTAAAATCCTTTTAATGTTTGCATTATATGTGTTTTAAATTTGGTTGTTCACCGCCCTGAGTCCCCCTCCCGGGGAGAAGGGCGGTATATAAATTGAAATAAATAAATAAATAAATAAATAAATATTACCCGTGTTGGATCCACCCAACAGACTGGTATAAATGGGGAAAGCACATATAGATTTAGGCAGGGGTGGGCTTCAAAAATTTTAGCAAGGGGTCCTCTGCCTGGTTGCTGGGTGGGTGTGGCCATGGTGGGCGTGGTCATGGTGGGCATGGCCTAGTCTGCCTCCTACACCATGGGGGGGGGCATTTTTGCCCTCCCGGGCTCCAGAGATTTTCTTCGAGCCTCCGGAAGAGTGAAAACGGCCTCCCCAGGCTCCGGAGGCTGTCTGGAGGCTGGAAACGGACCCATTTCCGGCCTTCTCGAACTTCCAGCAGGCCCATTTTTCACACTCCCCAAGCCTCCGCGCGCACCCTGTACTTACCTGCATTCAAAATGGGGGCTCCTGGGAGGGGTGGGGCGGGGTGGGCGGGACCAGCCAGGAGTGGGATTTGACGGTTCTATGAACTGCACAGAATATTAGCTAGAGGTTCTCCCGAATCCCCAGCAGCCCAGCCCTGGATTTAGGGCAGTGTGGGAACTCAATACCGCTGCGTTCGGGATTTGCAAAATTTTCCATCTTAGGGAGGCATCTGGATATTATAAGCCTTCCTTGCCAAAATCTTTGGACCGGATGGGCTGGGTTTCTACGGGGTCTAAGCCAACTCCGAAGGTGGGAGGCTTCTGGTCCATCCCTTTATTTATATTTATGTCGGAATTCTAATTTGTTGATCTATTTCTCAACTTATTGAACTAAATTCACAAGGTTGAGGGACATCGCTGTAGAAAACTAGGGATGCTTTTCCCCCATTCCCACCCAGCTGGACCCAAGATGGCAGATGAGGGTGGTTAGCAAAACTGACACCAGCCCATTTTCCTCCTCAATTTTTCCCCATCTCAGGTTGGTGTATGTGCCCTCAAAACAGATAAGGTGAAGTTTCCATGATGTTCCACTCAACTCCTGGGGGTTTAAGTGGATTTGTTGATCTGTCCATCCGTTCGTCCATCCGTCCATCCATCCACCAACTCATTCATCCATTCTCTCCATCCATCTACTGCCTCTCATTCCACCTACTCTCTCTCTCTCTCCTCTATCCATTCATCTCTCTGTCCTTATCTCTCTTTGTCTCTTTATTTCTCTTCTCTCTCTAGATCTCTCTCTCTGATTTATCTATCCATTCATCCATCTAGTCTCTCCATCCATCTACTCTCACTTCACCTACTCTCTCTGTCTCACTCTCTCCTCTATTTATTTCCATCTCTCTACCTCTCTATGTATATGTCTCTATCTACTCTCTGTCTCTATCTTGCTATCTGTGTCTCTCTGTCTCTGTCTCTTTATCTCTTTTCTTTCTCTCTCTACATCTCTCCCACTCATCCATCAACCCATCCATCCATCCATCATTCCTCTTCTCTTCTCTTCTCTTCTCTTCTCTTCTCTTCTCTTCTCTTCTCTTCTCTTCTCTTCTTATCTATCTCACTCGCCTACCCATCCATCCACCCAACTACTTATCTTCTTATCTATCTTATCTATCTTATCTTATCTTTCTCTCTCTCTCTCACCCATCCATCTATCCACCCACCCATCTACCTATTTTATCTTTATCTGTCTATCTTTCTATTTATCTCTCTAATATCTCTATTTCTGTCTATCTACATCATTTTTTAAAATTTGATTTATATGTGGCCCTTCTCCGGAGACTCAGGGCGGCTTACAATGCGTTAAGCAATAGCCTTCATACTTTTGTATATTTTATACAAAGTCAGCTTATTGCCCCCACAAACTGGGTCCTCAATTGACCAACCTTAGAAAGGATGGAAGGCTGAGTCAACCTTGAGCCTGGTGAGATTCGAATTTACAGTAATTGCAGACAGCTGGAGTTAATTACAATGCATCAGTCTGCTGAGCTATCCAGCTATATTTATCTAGATGTTCCTCTTACGACCAACCAAATTACCCCTTTGTTTACTGAAAACCAATAAACATTTAAAATAAGCAAATCTATCGCTGAGATTAACAGAAGATTGGACTCCCTCCTGCTCTCCCACCCCCCAACCCCCCAAGTCTGGAGCCCAGAGGATGGTGTAGGAATGCCTGGCGGGCTGACTATGGAAGTGGCTACTCAAGCTTTTTCTCCTCTTTCTGTTGTAGGGAAGCCGGAGAGAGCTTGCTGGGAGCAGCTGTTTGAAAGCCAGAGGTGGAAACCAAGTGAAGATGCTACGGAGGTGAGCCCAGGGCAGCTGTCTGTTGGAGAAGGCCAGCCAAAGGGAGATCCGGGCCTCGGATTTTGTCTTCCTGAGCGGGACGGTTGGGGGTCATGGAATATGACGGTGCAGACGGGTACAAAGAGGGGCTCTGTGATCCGGACTCGGAGGAGACCGAGCAGGTTGAAAGATGCTATCAATTGCAGCAAGGGCTCAGGGCTTGCTGGAGGGTTGGACCTCAAGAGAGACCCTCACCTCTTCCGGGGAGCATGGCTGGAGCCTGAGGACCAAGGACAGGGAAGAAGGCCAGCCCTCTTCCAGATTGTGGGGAGGTCTCCAACCTCCCTTTTGAAAGGACAAGTCTTGAAACTTCAGCTCCAGATGTTACTTCGGCAACCTTCTCCACAGCAGTTTCCCCGAATCTTCCAGCTGCTGAGCGAGGGATTTTTTTTTGCAGGAGAACTGGGGTTTTGTGTAGGGACAGTCGAGTGGATCCAGGATGGTGGAAAGCACAGGAGTTTGGTCGCGCTTTCGTCCGACAAAGGCATCTGACTCGAAAGCAGAAGGATTCATGAGCTTCTCATAAAAGCTTCTGCTTTGGAATTAGGCGTTATTTGTCGTGGGGGAAGCCGTGGCCAGATTCCCTCTGGATCCGGAGTCGGAAGAGCCGGAAAAAAAAGAGGAGAGGACAGTTGCAAGACGAACTGGCCTCTCTCTCTCGCCCGAACTATGAGGTCACCGTCGAAATGTTATTTCCTTATTCTGCGGGCTTTAAAAATAAAAGATTTGTTTTTCCTTCCCCTCCTCTTATCCCTGTGCAATTCTTCATCACTTCCCTTTGTTTGTTCTTGGCTGCAGTTCTCCAGCAAGATAACGCAAGCCCATATCCTTACATGGAGAAGCAGTCCAGGGAGATAAGAGAGACTAGGTTGGGCTTGTTATTTCTGCAAAAATAACAAGGGATAAACAGATGGGTCATTTTATATCCGGGATGGCCTGCCGAGCCCTCTCTGTGGGTACGCACACGGCTGTCGCCAGCTGCTCTTCGTGGGCGCCTGATTGCCAGAAAATGGCTTAAAAACAGCCAAAACAACAGGCCAGTTTTTGGGCTTTTTTGGGGGGGCCAGAAATGGCCTGAAAAACGGCCTGAATAACAGCCTGAAAATGAGTGGAAAAATAGCCTGAAAAATGGCCCAAAACAGCCAAAAACTAGGCATGAGCGCATCGGCTGGCTAGCCTTCAGATTTCCAGTGCTCTGGCATGCACATGTATGCATGCACATTACAGTTTGGGCACTGGATGCGGAAAAGATTCACCATCATTGTTTTATACCATCTTGGTTAACGGAAGAATAGTTTTAAAAACCAGCCAAGGCATGTTTACTTCTTTTGTCTTGGTCAGTGTTTTTTTTTTTAATTTGTTGAGTTTAAGATGGATGGACTTCAACTCCCAGAATTCCCCATTGAGAAATTCTGGGAGCTGAACTCCCCCGTCCACCCATCTTAAAGTTGTTGAGCTGGTTGGGGAATTCTGGGAGTTGAAGTCTACCCATCTTTAAATCATGCTCCCTGGGGAACTCTGGGAATTGAAGTCCTCGCCTCTTAAAGCATGCTCGCTGGGGAATTCTGGGAGTTTTTTTAAAAAAAATAGATTTATATGCCGCCCTTCTCCGGAGATTCAGGGCGGCTTACAATGCGTTAAGCAATAACCTTCATACTTTTGTATATATATTTTTTAATACTAAGTCAGCTTATTGCCCCCACAAACTGGGTCCTCAATTTATCTTTCTTAGAAAGGATGGAAGGCTGAGTCAACCTTGAGCCTCGAACTTGCAAATAATTGCAGACATGTTATTGTCTGTTAATTTTAATAACATCTGTTAATGTTAATAACAGGCTAATAGCCTGTTGAGCTATCTGAGTTGAAGTCCTCGCCTCTTAAAGCATGGTGGCTGGGGAATTCTGGGAGTTGAACTCCACTCTTATTAAAGAATCCTTCCTGGGGGATTCTGGGACTTGAAGTCGACTCATATTAAAGAATGCCTCCTGGGGGATTCTGGGAATTGAAGTCCACTCATATTAAAGAATCCTTCTTGGGGAAATTCTGGGAGTTCAAACATTTTAAAGTTGCCAAATTTGAAACACACTGGTCTAGGGCAGGGGTCTCCAACCTTGGCAACTTTAAGACTTGTGGACTTCAATTCCCAGAATTCCTCAGCCGGAAAAGTCAGCAAAGCCAAAGCAAATCTGGCTGAGGAATTCTGGGATTTGAAGTCCACAAGTCTTAAAGTGGCCGAGTTTGAAACACATTGGTCTAGGGAATGGCTCTTGCAAATTTCTATCAACGTCATACCCCTCGACAGATGGGGTGGTTTATGACATAATGACTGTGCAAACCTAGACTGTGAGTTTATTCATTAATCTGCTGAAGATGGACATCTTAAATAGAAACGTAATATTTGACCTATGGGCCATCGAGTAGTATTAATGTCTGCCTGTTCTGGCAATTTTAAAAGGGGCCTTAGAAAAATGATGGTGGATCTCATCAACTGGATTACCAAATTCTAATAGCTTCTGGTTCCAGGGAATTTGGACCAGGAAAACCCACATTTTGGGGGTAATCTAAGAACAGTGTTCTCTGTGGTCTCCTTGTGAGTTTTCCAGCTGTGTTTTTCTGGCCTCAATTTTAACACATTGTACTTGTTGCTTTGAATGTCCCAAGAAGCTTCTTTAGCTTTTGACAGGACGGTGAGGAGAAAAGAAGCTTCTTGGATGAGAAGCAAAAAGAAAAAAAAAACCAGAAAGTTCAGTTGCTTCTTGAAAAAAAAACCTTTTGGACATCCGTGTCCTGGATGATGGAGAATCTCTACAGACTTACGGCTTTGAATGGGGCTTCAAAAATACAAATCGGGGTTTTTCTTGCGAGCAGAGATGTAAGACCACAGATGTCCAACCTTGGCCACTTTTAAGATTTGTGGACTTCAACTTCCAGAATTCCCCAGCCAGCCTTAAAATTGGTCTTAAAATGGCCACGATTGGACATCTCTGAGATGAATAAATTCATTCGTTCATTCATCTCTGAGGTAGATCTTCCATGCTGTCATCCTCATTTTATCGTATTATGGCTCACTGCTGGCTGAATCGCTTGCTTTATTTGTGTGTTTGTTTGTTTGTTTGTTTGTTTGTTTGTTTGTTCGTTCGTTCGTTCGTTCGTTCATTCATTCATTCATTCATTCATTCATTCATTCATTCATTTATTTTGCTGGCCTGAATACCTTATTTCAAGCATATTTCCTTGTTTTCTTACCGATCGCCTCATTCAACTGCTTTATTTTCAGCGTCAAAGGGAAATATATATATGTGTGTGTGTGTGTGTGTGTGTGTGTGTTCTCTGAGGTTTTCACGGGTGTTTGTATGTAGGTCCTTGGTTATTCGGGTCTTCTCCCGCGTAAAATTGGAAGTGTCTTGGCGACGTTTCGAAGAAGTCTCATTTGTCATCTTCAGGCTGGTGTTCTCGGCTTCGTGCTTCCAGGAGCAAATTCCTTCCAGATTGCTCCTGGAAGCACGAAGCCGAGAACACCAGCCTGAAGATGACGAATGAGACTTCGTCGAAACGTCGCCAAGACACTTCCAATTTTATGCGGGAGAAAACCCAAATAACCAAGGACCTACATATATATATATATATATGTATGTATGTATGTATGTATGTATGTATGTATGTATTCCCACTAGGGAGATTTTACTGTACAGCAGGAAATCCTTACTGTGATGGGCCGCTCTGGATCATCTGCCCTCTTCCTCCAATGAGCGTGCGATGGCCACAGCTTGCAGTGTGGTAAGATGCCAGGCTGGATGTCCACCTGGAAAGGGTCAAGGAGATGAGATTAATTGAGGAGCCCTGGTTGACTCAGAGTTCGTCCAGTCCAGCTGGGAAGTCAGGAAGCCTGAATTCCTGTTTTAATCAACAGACACCGTCTCTTGAGAGAGTGAAGGCCAAGAGAAGAGAATGCAGGGTTTGAACTGCAAGGTCTTTGGTACTCAAGGAGCCCGTTGTTTGTTTTCTTGTCGACGTTTCACGACCCCACAAGGTAACATCATCAGTGTTCGAAGGAAATAGGGTTTGTGGAGGGGAGGAGAAGGAGTGAGGAGGAGGAAGGAGGAGGACTGTGGTGCTTTGTGAGCTAGCTGGTGTTCTTGCAGATGTTTGCAGACATTTCACGACCCAACAAAGTAACATCATCAGTGCTAGAAAGGAGTGGAGTCTAAAGAGAGGAAGAGGAGGAAGATGAGGGTGGATGACTATGAGGTCCTGGATGCTTTCTAAGACCCCCAGGTGGCAGGAAAGAGACATAGGAAGCACTAGAGTAGTGGCCATCACAGTAGTGTGGGTTGCTACCAGTTCTCCCCGGTTCGGGCAAACCTGTAGCGGAGATGGTGAGGTGAGAGCAAATCGGTTCTTTCTGACAGTTAGCTTGGCCCTCCCGCCCGCCGCTGCGTTATACATACCTTATCTTCGGCCGTTTTTAGCCCAGCTGAAAGCCGCGGCAGAGCGGATTGCCGCCTCTCAGCTGTTCCTTAATACACTGCGCTTCCGCGGAGTGCAAGGTTGGTCTTGCGAGCATGCGCAGCGCAAAGCACGCACGAAGCACGTGCCTGAAGCGAAACGGTGATAACGCCGGTTGAAACCCACCAATGCATCACAGGCATCGCAGCAAAGTGTTGCTAGGCCTAAGTGAGACTTCAATGGCATCGGGAAGCAGATAGGATGAAGACCAGAGTTCGTATTTAGCTGGTTTAGACCGGTTCGTTTGAATCGGTAGCGGAAATCATGAGTGCCCTCTCCTCCGCCCGGCTCTATGTCATACTATTTAGGCACGTTTTTGAGGCCGGGTGCATGCGCAGAAGGCACACACGTGAGCAAAGGGCATGCGTGGAAGGAAGGCTCGTTGTGCGAACTGGGCAGGCATGGGCACAAAGCGAGTATCTGTGTTCGCGGCGAACCGGTAGTAAGATCATCCAAAACTCATTGCTGATGAAGACTGAATGCGCCGTGTGTACTTGGTCATCCTGAAAAGGTTGATTGGGGGGAGAAGAATTATTTGGGGTGACACAGACTCTGAGTCCTCTCCCATTGTGGCTTATGGTCCGGTGCATTGTGTAAATCCACCAACGGATGCGTTGAGTAATCAAGTCAAGCACATAAGCATTTACTATGCGCTGGGCCAAACTTTAACTGAGTGTTTCTCAAACTTTGCAAATTTAAGATGAGTGGACTTCAACTCCCAGAATTCCCCAGCCTCTATAAACCAGCATTTCCCAATCTTGGCCAGTTGAAGATATGTGGGCTTCCACTCCCAGAATCCCCCAGCCTCTTTGTAAACCAGCATTTCCCAATCTTGGCTAGTTCAAAATATGTGGGCTTCAACTCCCAAGGTCCCCCAGCCTCTTTGTAAAGCAGTGTTTTTCAACCAGGGAAATGTTCAGATGTGTGGACTGCAACTCCCAGAATCCCCCAGCCTCTTTGTAAACCAGCATTTCTCAATCTTGGCCACGATAAGATGTGTGGATGTTTTAATTCCCAGAATTCCTGGGGAATTGTTCTAACCATGTTCCCTGGCTGATGCGTGGACTTTTAGCACCGTGCAAAATTTAAGCCAGGGCAGTGGTGAAATGTAAAATTTGTTACTACCGGTTCTGTGGCCGTGGCTTGGTGGGTGGTGGTGATAATGTGACTGGGTGGGTGTGGCCCAACTTTTTTTTTTTAACGTTTAAAAGCATTTTTTTCTGCAACTTGGTGCCTTGGTGGCGCAGCAAAACTAAAGTGCTGTTAAGTAGCACTTAGCTGCCAGCTGCCTGGAATTACTGCGAGTTCAAATCTCACCAGGCTCAAGGTTGACTCAGCCTTCCATCCTTCCGAGGTAGGTAAAATGAGGACCCAGATTGTGGGGGCAATAAGCTGACTTTGTATCCAAAAGGAACACCGCTTTGGGGGGGGGCAAAAGCCCTACTAAGCAGGTATATACAAAAGTATGAAGGCCATTGCTTAACGCATTGTAAGCCGCCCTGATTCTCTGGAGAAGGGCGGCATATAAATCAAATTAAAAAAAGAAGAAGGAAGGAAGGAAGGAAGAAAGGAAGGAAGGAAGGAAGGAAGGAAGGAAGGAAGGAAGGAAGAAAGAAAGAAGAAAGAAAGAAAGAAAGAAAGAAAGAAAGAAAGAAAGAAAGAAAGAAAGAAAGAAAGAAAGAAAGAAGAATATTCAGCTGCCAGCAATTACTGTAAGTTCGAATCTCACCAGGCTCAAGGTTGACTCAACCTTCCATCCTTTCTAAGGTAGGTAAAATGAGGACCCCGTTTGTGGGGGCAATAAGCCGACTTTGTATAAATATACAAAAGTATGAAGGCTATTGCTTAACGCATTGTAAGCCACCCTGAGTCTCTGGAGAAGGGCGGCATATAAATCAATTTTTTAAAAAAAAAGAAGAAAGAAAGAAAGAGGAAGGAAAGAAGGAAAGAAAGAAAGACAGGAAAGAAGGAAAGAAAGAAAGAAGAGCATTCAGCTGCCTGCAATTACTGTAAGTTTGAATCTCACCAGGCTCAAGATTGACTCAGCCTTCCATCCTTTCTAAGGTAGGTAAACTGAGGACCCAGTTTGTGGGGGCAATAAGCCGACTTTGTATAAATATACAAAAGTATGAAGGCTATTGCTTAACGCATTGTAAGCCACCCTGAGTCTCCAGAGAAGGGCGGCATATAAATCGAACCAATAAATAAATAAATAAACTTCTTCGGCCGAAGAGGTTGCAGGAAAAAAAATGCTTTTTAAAAGCCTCTGACGATCCCAGTTGAGTTGCCTGATCGTTAGAGCCTTTTTTTTTTCCTTTTAAAAGCATTTTTTTCGGCCGAAGAGGTTGTAGAAAAGGCCAAATTTATTCAATTACTTTTAGAATTATTTTAACTTTTGTGTACAAATGTTTTTACTCTGGCTGTTCACCGCCCTGAATCCGAAAGGAGAAGGGCGGTATATCAACCTAAGAAAAGATAAAGAAAAGATAAAGAAAAAATGCTTTTAAAAGTTTTTTTAAAAAAAGCCTCTGATGATTGTACGACTCAGCTGGGCACAGAAGGGGGAGGGAAGCGCAGAGATTTTTGCTACCGGTTCTCTCCAAACCACCCACCACCATCGCTACCGGATCGGGCGATCCGGTCCGAATCGGGAGCATTTCACCCCTAAGCCAGGCCAACCCTGATATAGTTTCTCTCCCCAACCCAGCATCTCTGCAAACAGACTCCAGCTTGTGTGCCAAGCCTCCCACAACTCACACGCTGACTCACAAGCTGCAGCCGGGAACATGGCTACACACACACACACACACACACAGACATACAGACACACAGAGCATTTCCCCCCCCCCCAATAAAAAGACCAAAAAGAATGTAGGTTTTGCCCCCCATCTCTAACGCTGAGCATCCTCGGTCTTGCTGTGTGTTTTTCCCAGTTCCCTGCCTTCCAGTTGGGCCATTCCCCCCCCCCCCTCCTCCTTCCTTATTTCGGGGACTCTGATTTATGGCGTGACTGCACCACGCAGCTGTGAGCGCAAAGTCCCCGGTGGGATCGGGTGGGTGGGGAGCAGTTTGTTCTCAGTGTGTCTAATCCGTCCCAGACCCCGATAAACAGCCGTGAGAGATTTCCAAACACCATATTGCAGCCACTGGGCTTTACTGGAGGGGACGGGGAACGATTCTTCTCGTGTTCTGTAAATAAATATCCCAGGGGTCTTTAAAAAGAAGCATTTGGGGTTGGGGTTTTTCTTTTTTAAAGGAAGGAAACCTCGGCTCTGGAAATACAAGGGGGGTCTTTTGAGGAGAAGCTGGTCCAGCTGTTGTGACTGCCAGGGGCTTCTGAGACCCCCCCCCCCCGAACTTCTCAAATATTAACATTAACCATGTTGGAAGGGATCTTGTAGGTCATCTAGTCTAACCCCCCACCCAAGCAGGAGATGCTACACCCATGATGGCAAACCTATGGCACCAGGAGTGGGTTCTAATTTTTTTTTTACTATTGGTTCTGTGGGCGTGGCTTATTTTGTGGGCGTGGCTTGATGATCATATGACAAGAGCCTTGGTGGCGCAGCAGCTTAAGTGGTGTTAAAGTGACACCAGCTGCCTGCAATTACTGCAAGTTCGAATCTCACCAGGCTCAAGGTTGACTCTGCCTTCCATCCTTTCAAGGGAGGTAAAATGAGGACCCGGATTGTGGGGGCCATAAGGTGACTTTGTATACAAAAGAACACGGCTTAGGGGGTGGGGGGGCAAAAGCCCTACTAAGCAGGTATATACAAAAGTATGAAGGCTATTGCTTAACGCATTGTAAGCCGCCCTGAGTCTCCGGAGAAGAGCGGCATATAAATTAAATTTAAAAAAAAATTATTTAGGATTTAGCAGAGGTACTGGTCTACCAGGCTTTTAACTGCTTGCAGAGCTGTACCAGTCTACTTATTTATTTATAAGGAAGGAAGGAAGGAAGGAAGGAAGGAAGGAAAGGGATACAAAGAGAGAAAGAAAGGGGGGAAAAAAGACAAAAATCTCAGCTGCTTCACTCTTTTTGGCAGCTACCTGAAGGTGCCAGGCCATTCCATCTTTATTTCTTCTTCTTCTTCTTCTTCTTCTTCTTCTTCTTCTTCTTCTTCTTCTTCTTCTTCTTCTTCTTCTTCTTTTCTTCTTCTTCTTCTTCTTCTTCTCTTCTTCCTCCTCCTCCTCCTCCTCCTCCTCCTCCTCCTCCTCCTCCTCCTCCTCCTCCTCCTCCTCCTCCTCTTCTTCTTTTCCTCCTCCTCTTCTTCTTTTTCTCCTCCTCCTTCTCCTCTCCTCCTCCTCCTCTTCTTCTCTTCCTCTTCCTCCTTCTCCTCCTCCTCCTCCTCCTCTTCTTCTTTTTCTCTCCCCCCTTCTCCTCCTCCTCCTCTTCTTCTCCTCCTCTCCTCTTCCTCCTCCTCCTCCTTCTCTCCCCTCCTCTTCTTCTTTTTCTCCCTCTCCTCCTCCTCCTCTTCTCCTTGTCCTCCTCCTCCTCCACCTCCTCCTTTTCTTCTTTTTCTCTCCCCTCTCCTCCTCCTCCTCTTCTTCTCCTCCTCCTGCTCTTCCTCCTCCTCTTCTTCTTTTCCTCCTCCTCTTCTTCTTTTTCTCCTCCTCCTTCTCCTCTCCTCCTCCTCCTCTTCTTCTCTTCCTCCTCCTCCTTCTCCTCCTCCTCCTCCTCCTCTTCTTCTTTTCTCTCCCCCCTTCTCCTCCTCCTCCTCTTCTTCTCCTCCTCTCCTCTTCCTCCTCCTCCTCCTTCTCTCCCCTCCTCTTCTTCTTTTTCTCCCTCTCCTCCTCCTCCTCTTCTCCTTGTCCTCCTCCTCCTCCACCTCCTCCTTTTCTTCTTTTTCTCTCCCCTCTCCTCCTCCTCCTCTTCTTCTCCTCCTCCTGCTCTTCCTCCTCCTCCTCCTTCTCTCCCCTCCTCCTCCTCCTCCTTCTCTCCCCTCCTCTTCTTCTTTTTCTCCCTCTCCTCCTCCTCCTCTTCTCCTTGTCCTCCTCCTCCTCCACCTCCTCCTTTTCTTCTTTTTCTCTCCCCTCTCCTCCTCCTCCTCCTCCTCCTCCTCCTCCTCTTCTTCTTTTCCTCCTCCTCTTCTTCTTTTTCTCCTCCTCCTTCTCCTCTCCTCCTCCTCCTCTTCTTCTCTTCCTCCTCCTCCTTCTCCTCCTCCTCCTCCTCCTCTTCTTCTTTTTCTCTCCCCCTTCTCCTCCTCCTCCTCTTCTTCTCCTCCTCTCCTCTTCCTCCTCCTCCTCCTTCTCTCCCCTCCTCTTCTTCTTTTTCTCCCTCTCCTCCTCCTCCTCTTCTCCTTGTCCTCCTCCTCCTCCACCTCCTCCTTTTCTTCTTTTTCTCTCCCCTCTCCTCCTCCTCCTCCTCTTCTCCTCCTCCTGCTCTTCCTCCTCCTCCTCCTTCTCTCCCCTCCTCCTCCTTCTCTCCCCTCCTCCTCCTCTTCTTCTTTTTCTCCCTCTCCTCCTCCTCCTCCTCCTCCTCTTGTTCTTCTCCTTCCTCCTTCTCCTTCTTCTACATGTCCTTCGCTGGTTGATTCTCCCTCCCTCCTTCCCTCATTCTCCCCCCCACCCCCCGCTCTCCAGAATCCTTGGCGCAGGGCTCGGCCGCTTTCTCTGAGACAGGAAGGTGTCCCCAACTCTCAGGAAGGAAAAACACTCTGTGCTGAACCCAGAAAGAGCGTCTCGGTGGGGCCGAGGCTGGCCGAG